>CAUYQV010072444.1:0-14599 GCA_963574575.1 Galagoides demidoff | reverse complement strand
TCACAGCTCATAGCAATCTCCAACTCCTGGGCTCAAGCGAGTCTCCTGCCTCCGCCTCCCAAGTAGCTGGGACCACAGGCGCCCGCCACAACGCCCGGCCATTTTTTGGTTGCAGCTGTCATTGTTGTTTGGCGGGCCCGGGCTGGGGATGCAAACCTGCCACCTTAGGTGTATGTGGCTGGCGCCTTAGCCAATTGAGCCACAGGCGCCGAGCCGACCCCTGGACATTTTTAACACTGAGCATGTATTGCCTTTAAAATTTAAACTTTTAAAAGTAAAGCTATCTTTACTAATGAGGAAGAACTCTAGACGTCAGATCAGAAATAACCTTCATGATCGTGTCCTTCCCCCTTGTTCAGTTGGGAGGGACTTGTCTGGGGTCATGCTTTAAGCCAGCAGGACAACTGGACTGGAGCCCAGGGATTCTGGCTTTACCTCAAGGGCTTTTCATCCACAGCATATTTGCACAGGGAAGGTACTAATGGACCCAAAGGTGAGTTTAGGGTCAGGTGGTGCACCTAGGCCAAAGAGCTGTTGCAGTACCTCAAAATCACAAGCTTTGCCGTGGAGTGTTACTGGTCTGCTTGGCAGTTGTCCTAGTCAATGCAAGATTAGATCAGTTCAGAAGGCTAAGAGGGGAACTAGTCTTTAGGAAGTAAGCATGGCATAACAGAAAAATTATAATCCTGAGACCCCAAGAAAGGCTGTAGTCTGTATTCTGATTTCAAAGAGATACAGAACTGTGTTACTTACTCTGTGAAGAGATGCTCTCTGGAAGGGTTGCAGTGTTTACACATCAGTGGGCATAGGAAGGAACAAGCTTCAGTTATTTGGAAAGTTGCCTAGTCTCCCACCTCATTCCTAGACGTTCTTACCCACTGCCATTTTCCCATTCAGGTCTGTGTGATTGGCAACTTAGTTGTTAGAGTGGATAATAGATGTTTCTGAGTCCCTGAAGATTTTTGGTTGGTTTGTTTGTTTTGCCACTCATTGTGTTGCCCGGGCTGGGCTTAAACTCCTGGGCTCAAGAGATCCTTCTGTGCCAACCTCCCTAGTAGCTGGGACTACAGGTTTACACCTGGCCATACCTTTTTTTTTATATCAAAAATTACCTTGATGCTCAAGTAACTCTTTACTTTTTTAATTGACTTTTTATTTGGAGGTAACTATAAATTCACATGAAAATAATACAGAGGAACCCTGTGTGCCCTCTACCCAGTTTATCCTAGTGGTAATATCCTACAAAACTATAGTATAAGATCATAACCAAGATATTGACATCGATATAATCTAGAGATCCTATTTGGATTTCCCCAGTTTAACTTCATGCATGTATGTTTACTTCTATGTAATTTTATCACATACATGGGTTCATGTATCTACCATGATAGTTCAGACAAAATAGTTTCATCATCACAAAGTTGCTTCTTTTGCCCTTTTATAAACACAGCTCCCCTCCTGCCACCTGCTCTTTGTCCGGCTTTGATTCTTGACAAGTAATCTGTTTTCCAACTGTAGAATTTTGCAGTTTCAAGAATGCTTTGCAAATGGAATCATATAGTGTGCAATGCATTGGGACTAGCTTTTTTAACTCAACCTAATTCCCTTGAGATCCCTCCAAGTATTGCGTATATTAATAATTGGTTGCTTTTTGTGCTGAATGTTATTTCATGGCATGGGTGTACACAGAATTTGTTTAATTATTTGTCTGTTGAAGGTTATCTGGGTTGTTTCCAGTTTTTGGCTATAAGCATTTATATATAAGTTTTTGAGTGAACATGAGTCCTCATTTCTCTGGGGTAAATGGCCAGGACTATAATTGCTAGCTTGTATGGGGTTATAGGTTTAGTTTTTAAAGAAATTACCAACATGTTTTTGTAGTAAGAATGTTCACGATTCTACTTTCCAGGCAACTTTTGAGTACACAATGTATTATTAATTGTAGTCACCTTGCTGTCCAGTAGATCTCTAGAACTTATTCCTTCTGTCTAACTGTAATTTTATACCCTTTGACCAGCATCTCTCCATCTTCTGACAACCACCATTCCATTATCTGCTTTTCTGAGTTCAATTTTTTTAGTTTACACATGTAAGTGAGATCATGCAACATTTGTCTTTTTATGCCTGATTTATTTCACTTAGCACAATGTCCTCCAGCTCCATGCATGTTGTCACAAATGACAGGATCTATTTTTTTTTAAGTTTGAATAGTATTCTATTCTGTTTGTATAACACTTTTTCTTTATCCATTTATCTGTTGATGGACACCTAGGTTAATTGCATACCTTGGCTATTGTGAACAGTACTGCAATGTACATGGGAATGCAGATGTCGCTTTAACATACTGATTTCATTTTTGTGGGGTATATACTAAGGTGACCAGATTTTAACATTGGTAAAGCGGGACACCATTGGGGGGGGGGGCGGGGACTGGGGGGCAGGGCCTGACAACAGTGCAAAATTTGATAAGCAATTCTCGATAATCAGTTCTCAACAATTATTTGTTATTATTAAAGTTTAACTTTATAAAATTAACAAAAATAATATAAAATGCATATCCTGGTGAAATAGCCACATGGCAGCCGAAAACCATATATTCCTTTCCTGTTCTCCCGTGTTCCCTAACTTGTCATGCATTCTTTCCAAAAATTGGGGCGTTTTTAAAATGCCTCAGGACACAGGACAAATTGTTAAAAATTGGGACTGTCCTGCCAAAAGCGGGATGTCTAGTCACCTTAGTATATACCCAATAGTGGGATTGCTGGGTTATATAATAGTTCTATTTTTACTATTTTAAGGACTCCACATATTGTGTTCCGTAATGGCTGTACCAATTTTTTTCCCACCAGTGGTGTACGAGGGTTCCCTTTTGTCCGCATCCTCACCAACACTTGTGTGTTTGATAATAGCCATTCTAACAGGTGCGGGGTGATATCTCACTATGGTTTTAACTTGCATTTTCCTGATGGTGAGTGATGTTGAGCATTTTATCATATACCTATTGACCATTTGTATATCATCTTTTGAAAAGTGTTTACTTAGGTTCTTGGCTTATTTTTAAATTATTTGTTTTCTTACTATTGAGTGTTTGAACCCTTTACATATTCTGGTTATGAATATCTTGTCAGATGTATAGTTTGCAAATATTATCTCCCATTCTGTGGATTGTCTCTGGGCAGAAGCTTTTTAATTTGATACAATACCATTTATCTATTTCCATTTATCTATTTTGCTTTTGTTGCCTGGGCTTTTGGGGTCACATCCAAAAAACCTCTGCCTGGATTAATGTTGAATAGGTTTTCCCCTGTGTTTTCTTATAGTGGTTTTATAGTTTCAGGTCTCAAGTTTTATGTATTTAATCTATTTCAAGTTGATTTTATTTATTTATTTATTTGCAGTTTTTTTGGCCAAGGCTGGGTTTGAACCCACCACCTCCGGTATATGGGGCTGGCACCCTACTCCTTTGAGCCATAGGCGCCGCCCTCAAGTTGATTTTTGTATATGAGATAAGGGTCATTCTTCTACATGTGGATATATAAGTCTTCCCACCACCATCTACTGATGAGACTGTCCTTTCTCTATTTTGTGTTCTTGGCACCTTAGTCCAAGATCTATTGACCATAAATTCATGGGCTTATTTCTGAGGTCTCTGTTCTATTCCATTGGTCTATATGTCTGTTTTTATGTCAGTACCATACCGTTTTGATTACTATTGCTTTGTAATATATTTTAGAATCAGGTAGCATCATGCCTCCAGTTTTGTTTTTCCTTATGATTGCTTTGACTGTTCAGGGTCTTTTGTGGTGCCATATGAATTTTAGGATTATTATTTCTATTTCTGTGAAAAAATGCCATTGGGAGTTTGATAGGTATTATTGAATCTGCAGATCACTTTAGGTAGTATGGTCATTTTAACAATATTAATTCTCCCGATACATGAACACAAGATACTTTATTTGTGTCTTTTTCTATTTCTTACATTATTATTTTATAGTTCTCAGGTCTAGATCTTTCACCTTCTTGGTAACATTTATTCCTAAGTATTTATTTCTTCCTTTTTATTCTATCTCAGATGGGATTGTTTTCCTGATTTTATTTTTGGAGAGTTCATTGTTAGTGTGCACAAATGCTACAGATGTTTGTGTGATGAGTTTGTATCCTTCAAGTTTACTAAATTTGTTAGTTCTAACACTTCTTTGGTGGAGTCTTTAGGGTTTTCTATACAAAAGATCATGTCCTCTACAAACAGAAACAAGTTAACTTTCCTTCAGTTTTGGATGCCTTTTATTTCTTTTACTTGCCTAATTACTTTGGCTAGAATTTCTAGTACTATATTAAATACAAGTGCTGAGAGTAGGTATCTTTGTCTTGTTCTTGATTTTAGAGGAAATGCTTTCAGTGTTAATCATTGATCTTTTCTACTTTTTTTTAACCTCTGTTTCTACTGTGATCTTTATTTCCTTCCTACTGCTGACTTTGGGTTTAGTTTGCTATTGTTTTTCTTTTTTTTTTTTTTTTTACTAAATCATAAAGAGGTAGATCATGTATACATTAATGCATTTATGGGGTACAATGTGATGATTTCATATACAATTAGGAATGCTGATATCATACTGGTTAATATATCCCTCACCTCATTTACTTAATTATTGTGTTAAGACATTTTATACTTAATAGATCTGGCATGTACCCTTGCAATATGCACCATAGGTGTGATCCCACCATTCACCCTCACTCCATCTGACCTTCCCTTTCCCTTCTCATCCCCTCCCCCATCCCTCCTTCATCCTGGGCCATAGTTGTGATCTATTCTTCATATGAAAGTGTGAGTGATTATAAATTGGTTTCATAATAGTACTGAGTACATTGGCTACTTTTTCCTCTGTTCTTGAAATACTTTACTAAGTAGGATATGTTCCAGCTTCATGCATATAAACATAAAAGAGGTAAAGTCTCCATATTTTTTAAGGCTGCATAGTATTCCATGCTATACATATTCCACAATTTATTAATCCACTCGTGGGTCGATGGGTACTTGGGCTTCTTCCATGACTTGGCTATTATGAATTGAGCTGCAATGAATAATCCAGTGTAACTATCTTTGTTATAAAGTGATTTTTGGTCTTTTGGATATGCTCCTAATAGAGGAATTGTAGGATTGAATGGCAGGTCTACTTTTAGATCCCTGAGTATTCTCCATACTTTTTTCTAAAAGGGACCTATTAGCTTACAATCCCATTTCATTGTGGGCAAGGGACTTGAACAGAAGCGTCCCTGAAGAAGATAGGCACATGGCCTACAGACACATGAAAAAGTGCTCATCATCTTTAATTATCAGAGAAATGCAAATCAAAACTACTTTGAGATATCATCTAACTCCAGTAAGAGTGGCTCACATGGCTCGGCGCCTGTGGCTCAAGTGGCTAAGGCACCACCCACATACACCTAAGGTAGCGGGTTTGAATCCCCAGCCCACCAAACAACAATGATGGCTGCAACCAAAAGAAAAAATAGCCAGGTGTTGTGGTGGGTGCCTGTGGTCCCAGCTACTTGGGAGGCAGAGGCAGGAGACTCGCTTGAGCCCAGGAGTTGGAGGTTGCTGTGAACTGTGATGACACAGCACTCTACCCAGGGGAATAGCTTGAGACTCTGTCTCCAAAAAAAAAAAAAAGGCTCACATAACAAAATCCCAAAACTACAGATGTTGGTGTGGATGTGGAGCAAAGGGAACACTACTGCATTGCTGGTGGGAATGCAAGCTAATATGTCCCTTTTGGAAAGAGGTAGGTTTCTAAGTCCTGGAGATGCAAAACTAGGTTGAGGTATTTCCTTTTTCTTTATATAGGCCTGTATTGCTATAAACTTCCCTTTCAGAACCACTTTTGCTACATCCCCTAAGTTTTGGTGTGCTGTGTGTTCATTTTCATTTCTCTAAAGATATTGTTTGATTTTCCTTTTGATTTCTTCTTTGGCCCATTTGTTATTCAGGAGCATATTGTTTAATTCCCACAAATAGGTGAATTTTCCAATTTTCTGTTAAATTCTAGTTTTGTACTGTTGTGGGCAGAAAAAATGATATGATTTCAATCTTATGAAATATTGACTTGTTTCGTGGCCTAATATATGATCTGTTCTGGAGAATGTTCCATGTGTACTTGAAAAGAGTGTTCCTCTGTTGCTGTTGGATGAAACGTACTGTATATGTCTGTTAAGTACATTGGTCTAGATCTAGAGCATTGTTCTACTTCACTGTTTCCTTACTGATTCTTCTGTCTGGATGATCCATCCATTGTTGAAAGTAGGGTTTTTCCATTTTATTAATGGGGTCTTTTCCAGAGGGTATGTTTTGATTTTGATGAGGTCTAATGGATCATTTTTCTTATGGATCATGGTTTTGTTGTCAGTTGTATGAAATCTTTACCAAACCCTCGGTCCCAAAGATTTTTTTCCTATGTTTTGTTTCTGAAAGTTTTGTAATTTCACATTTAAGTTAAAAATCATCTACTGTGGGTGGTGCCTGTGGCTCAAGGAGTAGGGCGCCAGCCCCATATACCGGAGGTGGCAGCTTCAAATCCAGCCCTGGCTATAAACTAGAAAAAAAAATCATCTACTGTGAGTTAATTTTTATTAAATTAATAAAATGAGGATTAGATCAAAATTCATTATTATTGCCTATGGATATCCAATTACTATAGCATCATTTGTTTTTAGACTCCTTCTTCCATCAAATTACTTTTGAACATTTATCAAAAATCACTTGAATAGGCTGGACACTGTGGCTCATGCCTGTAATCCTAGCACTCTGGGAGGCCAAGGTGGGTGGATTGTCCTGGGCTTACAGGTTTGAGACTGGCCTGAGCAAGAATGAGACCCTGTCTCTAAAAATAGCTGGGCGTTGTGGCAGGTGCCTGTAGTCCCAGCTACTTGGGAGACTGAGGCAGGAGAATCACTTGAGCCCAAGAGTTTGAGGTTGCTGTGAGCTATGGCACAATGGTACTCTATGGAGGGTGACAAAAGTGAGACTCTGTCTCAAAAAAAAAATCACTTGAATAAATGTATCTCTCTATGCCACTGTCTTAATTACTATAGCTATAAAGTAAGCCTTAATATTGGTTGGAGTGATTTATCCCACTTTATTCTTTTTAATTTCTTTTTGTGATACTGGGCACTTGCTTGGTCACTCAGACTGGAGTGCAGTAGCATGTCCATAGCTCACTGCAACCTCCAGCTCAAAGGCTCAAGTGATCTTCCTGGCTCTGCCTCTTGAATAGCTAGGACTACAGGTGCATGTCGCCATGCTTGGCTAATTTATTTAATTTTATTTTTTGTAGAGACAGAATATTGCTGTGTTGCCCAAGATGGTCTAGAATTCCTGGCCTCAAAAGATCCTCCTGCCTTGGCCTCCCAAAATGCTGGGATTGCAAGAGTGAGCCACTGTGCCTGGCCCCACTTTATTTTTTCCTGAGATTTTTTTTAACTATTCTAGAGCTGTGCCTTTTCACACAAAAAAAATTGGAATATGTTTGTCTATGTCTAAAAGAAACCCTGCTAGGATTGTAATAGGACTTAGTTAAACATAATAGATCAGTTTAGGGAGACTTGATGTTCTTACTTTATTGAGTCGTCCATCCATGAATACAGACAGTATGTCTCTCCATTTATTTATGTCTTCTTTGGTTGCTTTCATTACAATATGGTAATTTTCAGGATACCGGTCCCATACATATTTAAGTATATACTTAAATATTTTATTTTCTTTCAAGAAATTGTGAATGGCAATGTGTTTTTAATTTTGTGTTCCAAATTTTCTTTGCTGTTGTACAAAATTGAAATTCTTGATCTTGTGTCCTGAGACCTTGCTGCATTCACTTATTAGTTACAGGATTTTTTGTTAGGTTTCTTGGAACTTTCTATGCATATGATCATATTGTCTATAAATAGGGACAAATTTATTCCTTTCCAACCTGTATATATATGTTTTTTTCTTATTCCAGTGCTCAGACTTCTAGTACTATGTTAAATAACGGCAAGGAGAGTGATGTTTCTGGCTTTGTTTCTGGTCTTAAAGAGCATTTCATCTTTTACCATTTTTTTAAGATTATAATTATTAATAGGCATTTTTAAAACACACTTATTCTGCCATAACCAACAGGTAAAATTTAGGAAAATATACATAATTTCCATATTCTCTGGTTAAGAGTTTTTTTTTTATTGTAGCAATTAAATTTAAAGGTAAAAATATATATTACTGGAAAATGTCAACATCATAATGACTTACCAATTTCTTCCAATGGAGCAGAGTGTAGAATTATATATTTACATTTAAAATGTTATATGATAATAAACAAGGTTCAAACACAGGGTATCTTTTTTTATTAAATATTAGCTATGTACATTAATGCAATCATTGGGTTCAGTGTGGTACTTTCATCAAATTGGTTAACGTAGCCTTCATGTCTTTTTCTCAGTTATTGTGTTAAGGCATTTATATTCTACTTTTAGAAACATTCACTTGTACCCTTGAAAGATAAATCATAGAGGTGATCCCTCCAATCACCCACCCTCCACCCATCCACCCCTTCCCTCCTCTCCCCCCTCCCCATTTTCTTAGGTTATAGTTAGGTTATAGCTTTCATATAAGCTATAAATTAGTTTCATAATAGGGCTGTGTACATTGGATACTTTTTCTTCCATTCTTGTGATATTTTGCTAAGAAGAACATTTTCCAGCTTCATCCATGTAAACATGAAAGAGGTAAAGTCTCTACCTTTCTTTATGGCTGCATAGTATTCCATGGTGTACATATACCACATTTTATTGATCCATTCGTGGATCGATGGGCACTTGGGCTTCTTCCATGACCTGGCAATTATGAATTGGGCTGCAGTAAACATTCTGATACAAATATCTTTGTTGTAATGTGGTTTTTGGTCTTCTAGATATATACCTAATAAGGAATTGCAGGATCAAATGGCAGGTCTATTTTTGGTTCTCTGGGTATCTTCAAAAGTCAAGGTAGTTTGGAAAATTTTAACAACCATTTCTAAGTACATGAAACACAATATTTTCATTATGATATTTATAAATATATCATACAGTACTGTTTCTGTACCAGTATAGCATTGTACAACAAGCATAATGCCATCTGATTCTTACAAAAGACTCATTTAAACAAGTCAGGAAAATAAACAATAAGATTAATTTTTAAGGTATATAAGATGTAAAACTGCAGTTCACTTTCTTAGGGTTCTGTGTAGCAACAGACAAGTAAAAGTGAAACAAAAGGTTAAATATACAAGAGATCATCACTCACAGGTACATAGTAGCCTTCTATGCATTCTGTGTATATTTTTATTTTTATATTTATTTATTTATTTATTTATTTGCAGTTTTTGGCCAGAGCCAGGTTTGAACCTGCCACTTCTGGCATATGGGGCCAACACTCTACTCCTTTGAGCCACAGGTGCCACTCTATTTTTATTTTTTAAATTTCTTTTTATTTTGACCATAGAGATTATATTTTATGTTTTTCTCCTTCTATACATTGTAGCTTTTTGAGGGGGGGATTCATTGATGGTACAAAGTGTTAGGTTACACTGATTGCATTTGTTAGATAAAGTCCCTCTTGTAATTTTGTCCTGCCCCCAGGAGGTGTGCCATATACCATGAGCCCTCTTCCTCCTCCCACCTCCCCTCTGCCCACTCCCTTCTTCCCCTACCCCCCACCTTGTATTAGATCATCTACTGCCTTCATATTAGAATTCAGAACATTGGGTTATTGTTCCTCCATTCTTGTGATGCTTTACCAAAAAAAATGTGTTCCACCTCCATCAAAAGATGTAAAGTCTCCATATTTTTTAATAGCTGAATAGTATTCCATGGTAAACATATACCACAGCTTATGAATCCATTCCTGGGTTGGTGGGCATTTAGGCTGTTTCCACATTTTGGTGATTCTAAACTGAACTATAATAAACAGTCTAGGGCAAATGTCCTTATTACAAAAGGATTTTTTTTTCTTCTGGGCAGATGCCTAGTAATGGGATTGCAGAATCAAATGGGAGATCTAATTTACTTATAGGTCTTAATTACTCATAATACATAATACAGTGCAAATGTTGTAAATAATTGTTATACTGTATTTTTAAAAATTGTATATCAATAATTGTTTTATTGTTTTTTGAATATTTTTGGCCCACAGTTGGTTGAATCCATGAACATGGAGCATACATATGTGTTGTACGACCATCACCATAATATATTTCTAGAATGTTTTTATCATTTCAAACCAAAACTCTATACCTTTAAATAGAAAATCCCCATTCCTCCTTTCCACCAGCCCTTGGTAATCTCTATTATACTTTCTGACTGTAAAAATTTGCCCATTCCATAATAGATACATCATATAAGTGGAATCATGCAATATTTGTCCTTTTATGTTGGTTTATTTCACTTATGTGATGTTTTTCAGGTTTATCTGTGTTGTAGCATGTATCAGAATTTCATTCACTGAAGGCTGAATAATATTTTGTCATATATACGTACAGTATTTTTTTAATCCATTCATATGTCAAAGGACATTTCAGTTGTTTTTGTTTTTTCCTTTTGGCTGTTGTGAATAAAACTGTCATGAACGTTGATGTGCAAGTATCTGTTTGAGTCTCTGCTTTTAATTCACATGGGCATGTACCTAGAACTGAAATTGCCCGATTATATAGTAATTCTGTGTTTCACATTTTGAGGAATTTCCTTAGCAGCTGTACCATTTTGCATTCCCACCAGCAGGTACCATGTTTCTAATTTTTCATGTCCTCACCACCATTTGTTATTTTAATGTTTTTTAACAATAGCCATCCTAATGACTGTGAAGTTGTATCATTGCTATTAAAATTTGCATTTCCCTTATGATGTGGCTCTGAGTGTCTTTTCATGTGCTTATTGGCCATTTGTATATCTTCTTTGGAGATATGTCTATTCAAGTCTGTTGTCCATTCTAAAATCAGATTGCTTGTTTTTGTGTTGAATTATAGAAGTTCTTTATATAGTATGGCTATTAATCCTTTATTAAATGTATGAATGGCAAACATTTTCTCCTATTCTTCTGATTTGTCTTTTCACTCTCTTGATAATGTCCCTTGATATAACTTTGGTGAAGACCAATTTAGTTTTTGCTGCCTGTGCTTTTGGTGTCATAAGAAATCATTACCAAATCCAATGTTATGAAGCATTTCTCCAATGTTTTCTTCTGAGTTTTATAATTTCAGCTCTTACATTTATGGTTTAGATTTATTTTGAATTGATTTTTCTGCATGGCATAAGGTTGGGGTTTAACTTCATTCTTTTGAATGTAAATATCCAATTTTCTCAGTATTATTTGTTGAAAAGACTGTCCTTTCCCCTTTGGATGGTCTTGATGAATCTATTAAACAGGCCTTGGTGCCTGTAGCTCAGTGACTAGGGCACTAGCCACATACACCGGAGCTGGCAGTTTGAACCCAGCCTGGACCTGCCAAACAACAATGACAACTACAACAAAAAAATAGCTGGACATTGTGGTGGACGCCTGTAGTCTCAGCTACTTGGGAGGCTGAGGCAAGAAAATCGCTTAAGCCCAAGACTTTGAGGTTGCTGTGAGCTGTGATGCCATGGCAGTTTACTGAGGGTGACATAGTGAAACTCTGTCTCAAAAAAAAAAAATCTGTTAAACATATAAGGAAGGGTGTGTTCCTAGACTTTGTTTTCTATTTCATTGGTCTGTATGTCTGTTTTTATGCCAATAATACATTGTTTTCATAACTGTAGCTTTGTACTATATTTTAAAATCAGGAGGGGTGAATCTTCTACTAAGTTCTTATTTTTCAAGATTGTTTTGGCTATTTGAGGTTCTTGGAGATTCCATATGAATTTTAGGATTGTTTTGTCTATTTCTTCAAAAAGTGTTATCAGGATGTTGGTAGGGATTACATTTAGTAGTATATATTGTCACTTCAACAATATTATTGTCTTCTAATCCATGGACATAAAATTAGATTATTTTTGATAGTTTATGGTTTTTAGAAAATTGGTCCATTTCTTCCATGTTGTCAAACATAGGAGCATAAATTTGCTCATAGTATTCTATTGTTCTTTGAATGACTACAGGATCTATAATGATATCCCCTGCTTTATTCCTTATCTTGGTATGCTGTCTTTTTTTCCTTTATTGTCTTATGGTTTATTTTCAAAAAATAATTATTTTTTTCATTGATTTTTCTGTGTTGCTTTCTTCTTTCCAATGTGACTGATTTTTGTTCTTACATTATTTCCGTCTGCTTATTTTGGTTTTGTTTTTCTAGTACCTGGTTAGTTTCTTCTAGTAGTATCTTGTGTTAGGAGGCTGGATTATTAATTCTTAGACCTTTTTCTTGAACTTAAGCATTTAGTATGTAAACTTCCTTGTGAGTACTGCTTTAGCTTCATCCCACATATTTTGATATGTCTTGTTTTCATTTTCAAATAGTTCTATGTATTTTTAATCATTTCCATTGAGGCTTTTTCTTTGACCCTTGTTTTATTTAGAAGTGTATTGTTTAACTTTCAAGTGTTTAGAGATTTTCTTGTTTTTACTCTTTTTTTTTCCTTATTTCTAGTTTGATTTATACAAAGTGGTGTCTCTTTGATCATAATGGAGTCATTCAAACTGTTGAAATTTGTTTCCTGATGCAAGACATGATCTCTGGTGAATATTCCATGGATGGTTAAACAGTTATTTATTCTGCTGTGATTGGGTGGGTGTCCTATTATGTCAGTTAAATTCCATTGGTTGATTTTGTTGTTTAGTTCTTTTATAGCCTTGCAGATTTTCAATGCAGTAGTTCTACTAGTTGCCGAGGGTGGTGTGTTGAAGTTCCCAACTATAAATGTGGATTTGTTTATTTCTCCTGCCAGCTCTATCAGATGTCAATTCATGTGTTTTTTATCTGTATTGTTAGGTGCATATGTATTTAGGATCCTTTTATCACTATGTGATAACCCTCTTTATTCCTACTAAAAGCTGTTGAGTTATGACTTACTGTATTTTTTACACTTTCTTTGCAGAAGAGTCAGACCTCCATTTCTTTGATACACAAACAAAACTGAGGCCCTATCAAAAAATGATAGGCAGTGCATTTAAAATGGCCTTGGGCAGTTTGGGTATGAAATTATTGATCTGTAAAATTGATTGAGTCCCCCTCCACACATTGCACTTCTCTTCTGGGTGCTTGCTGTATGTAGCGCTGTTTCTGCCTTTTACCTCTATTAACTTCAATAGTATAAACAGTTCAAGAAGAGTAATTGCAAAACTTGTGAAGGCCATGCTTTGTAAATTGTTGTAAAATAATTCCATGTTTAAAGGAATCTGGTTGTGCCCAAAGACCTAATATTTACAATGGTAACCATATTTACATAAAATTGTATATGTGTTACTATACCCATTTTCAGTTTATAAAATAACTCCCCTTCTCTACTGGGAATGTAACCTTAGTTCATCCCTGGGCAGCATTATCTATGGTTAAGTGCCAGGTTTCACAGTGGTGGAACCAAGGCCTGGAAAACTCAAGGGTAATATTTAAGCTCTAGAGCTCCCTGATACATTTGTGGTCATCACCCACAAATCTGGGCGTAAGTCCTGCCTTTATCATTCACCTGGTCACATGTGGGACTGCTTCTGCCTTACAGTCTCCATAGTGAACAGGACTCACATCATTTAACCCAGTGATTTTCAACCAGTGTGCCATAAGAGGATGTTGGGTGTGCTGCTAAAATTTTTAAAGATCATTAATTAAATTATTTTCAAAATAAATGCAAAGCACAGTAGGTATATTTCTCTCTCTCTTTTTTTTTTGATCAACATAATTTAAATGTGCCATGGAAGTTTAACTACAGGTTCAATAGATTCAAGTGTGTTGTGAGATAAAAAAGATTGAAAGACACTGATATGAATCCTTACCCCTCTGTCACCCATCTCAAAGTGAGTCTTGAGAGGTCATACAGGAGCTTTGAGGACTAAGACGAGAGTACTCTATTCATGATGTGACTTCCTTGAGCTATGAGTAGTTGTTGGATTTTGTTCCTAAATGTGCTTCCTTTGCTGTCCTCCCTCCCTTTTTTAGAGAGATGGGACCGTGTCACCACAACAACAACCAAGAGGCCAGCAACCCCCAGAGCTCCAGTAAATCCTATAGGTAAGGTGGCTGCTCTGAAGAGGGCAGTAAGGGAGGATCTCATGGAGCTCCTTCTGGGGCAGTATCCAAAGGCTGTATCCATAGATTAACTAGTTGACTGTTTTTTTTATTTTGGGGTCCCCGAAGGAAATGATTTTGACTTGGCTGATGCCTTAGATGACCGGAATGATCTAAATGATGGCCGCAAGAGACCGAGCACAGCGCAAGGAGGTGAGTCCTCACTGGCTGAAACCACCCACGGGGCAGCGCTGCAGCTCCCTCCCTAGCCGGGTTCTGTCTCTGAACTACAATAGCCCACAGGGTCGCTCTGGACCTGGCAGAGCTCGGGGCACATCCAGCCACAGGAGAACCCTGAAACAGTGGTCCTCAAACTTCAGTGGTCTCAGGACTCTCCA
>CAUYQV010072440.1:0-33043 GCA_963574575.1 Galagoides demidoff | reverse complement strand
TTTTTATTAAGTCATAGCTGTGTACATTAATGCAATCATGGAGTACAGTGTGGTATATTCATATACAATTTGAAATATTTTCATCAAACTGATTAACATAACCTTCATGTCATTTTCTTAGTTATTGTGTTAAGACGTTTATGTTCTACTTTTAGAAAGATTCACTTGTACCAATATAAGGTAAACCATAGAGATAATCCCACCAATCACCCTCCCTCCACCCATCCACTCCCCCCCCCCTCCCCAATTCTTAGACTATAATTAGGTCATAGCTTTCATATGAAAGCTATAAACTAGTTTCACAATAGGGTTGAAATTGGATACTTTTTCTTCCATTCTTGAGATACTTTGCTAAGAAGAACATTTTCCAGCTCCATCCATGTAAACATGAAGGAGGTAAACTCTCCATCTTTCTTTAGGGCTGCATAATATTCCATGGTGTACATATACCACAATTTATTGATCCATTCATGGATCGATGGGCACATGGGGTATTGTTTTTATTTAATTTTACTTTTTAAATTAATTTACAGCAAAATTGACTTTTTAAAAATGGTATATAGTTCTATAAATTTTGATACATGTCTAAATTCATATAACCATTACTATCAGAATACAGAATAATTCTATCATCCCCTAAACTTCCCTCATACTATCTAAATATCTCTTTATTTCTTTTTCTTTTTTTTTTTTTTTTTTTTTGAGACAGGGCCTCACTATCAGCCAGACTAGAATAGTGTGCTGTCATCAAACAAACCTCAAAGGCAGGTTTGGGCAGAAGGATCCCTCTGCCCCAGCCTCCTGAGTAGCTGGGCCTACAGGTACACACCACCATTCCTGGCTTATTTTTCTGCTTTCTGTAGAGATCACATCTTATTCTTGCTCAGGGTGGTCTCACACTCCTGACCTAAGCGATCATCCTACCTAATCACTACTATCCTATTTTAGTCAGACCTGCACCCATCCCTAGCCACTGTCAACCATTTACCCCATAACTATAGTTTTATTTTTCAGATAAAGTCAAATAAACAACATCACATACACATACTATATAACTTTTTGCGACTGGTTTCTTTCACTTAGCATCATACTACTGAGATTCATCCAAGATATAGAGTATATCAGTAGTTTCTGCCTTTTATTGCTAAGTAGTACACAATTGGATGGGTGCATGGATACACCACAGTTTCTCCATTCATCCATTGAAGGGCATTTAGATTGTGTCTATTTTTGGTGACTATGAGTACAGCTGTTGTGTGGGTTCATGTGAACTTCAGTTTTTATTTATCAACATTTATCAACTCTATCAAAATTGGGGAGGATGTTATCTAGCAGAACTTACAGCCCCATAGCATATTTTATTTATCTGATTTTTCAACAGCCCCAAGCATATAATGTAGTAGTTGCTTTATAAAATATCCAAGAGTAAGCTTAGAATTGTGTAACTATTTTCCCAAACTGCATTTGAGTTTAAACTGTTGATATTTAGTGGTAGAAAACACAGTTAAGTGCTCCAACTGAATATAAGCAAAAATCATGCATGGACAAAACAGAAAATGCACTAATCCCTATACAGAGAGAAGGCAAAGTGGTACAGCGTTTAGAAGATGTAAGTTACCCTCCTATGCTATTGGCTTAGGGCTGGGCTCCCCTTTCCAGATCCCTTGCTCCCTATACTCCAGCCACATTTGGTCAAATTCATTCCCACTTAAGGGCTTTAACATAATTTGTCACCTCTGTCTGAAATGCTTTCCCCCCATATTTTAGTAAGACTAGACCCTTCTGGTCATTCAGATTTCCACATAAGTATCTTCTCATCAATGACATCAATAACCACCCATCCTAACAGCAGCCCCTCAAGTCACTCCTTATTCTCTGTCTTGCCATTTATCTTAATTGTGATCTGTCTTTCCCCATTAACTCAATAGCTCCAGTGCCAGGAAGAACATTAACATACACAGTAAACATTCAGTAAATATGAGTTGAATGGGCAGGTGATTGAATGGATAAACACATGTGTAAGAAACTTTCTTCTAGAAGAGACTGCTGGAGGGATGTTACTCATGGTACTTTAAGCATAAGTCCTGACCGTAACTTTGTCTTCACATCTTTCAAGCATTGATGGGAAGGGTGAGAACCATTTCAAGACTGTAAGCACTTTTTTCTGTCTTACAAGGCAGAGAATCAAATGAACCATTGGTAAAGACCAATCAGTCGTTCTGGGAAAATCACTGGAGCAGGCCTTTCATTTGTAGGGCAAAGACCCTAATCATGAATACAGAAGTCTGAGACAACGTCACACCAGGAAAGCACACTGCATTTCTGAGAATGTAAAAGGTTGTCTGTAGGGTGGGCAGGCCACGTTTCCTCTGAAGAAATACTGCTTTTCTAAGAATGAACTTGGATGTCACTGTGCCTGTACACTCATCCTGGTTCTCATGGAGCAGTGTTTTGTATGAAGCAAGGTTTGCAGAAAATGTGATGCTGAGATCTTGAAAATGCAGGAGGTATAGATTTTATTTCACTTCACATAAGAGTGGACTGCCCTGGGCTTAGTGGTGTGCGATGACTCTGCCATTATGGCTTTACTCATGGTACTATTAAGGGCTGAGCAACGCAGACTTTGAGAAAGGAAGGAAGAAAGAGAGAGAGAAAGGAAGCTACCCTTTTACTTTTGGAATTTAGAAAGGGAAAATGTGAGATTTCACAAACACACGCCGCACCCACTCATCCCATATCTATCCCCTGTACCTGCACTGTCTGTACTGATACTGGCCTATGCATTGTAACCAACAGTTATTGACCCTGCCGATAGGGTTGAACTTCCCTAGAAAGAAGCCAATTTATGAAATAAAGGGTGCTGGGACACTGGACGCTGGAATGGGTTCCAAAGAAAAAGTCTCCCACCATTTAGGACTCATTTTCTTGGACCCGGACTCTAAAAAAATTGACATGTTTTCAAATTTTCAGGTATTCCTTAGCAACTGTTTTCCTTTATAATGGCAATACTTACAATCATAGCACCCTAAATTATGATAATAAACCCTTCATCCATACAAAATAATTTAGTTCAGCTATTCAGTCATGTGATAAATATTTGCCGAATACCTATAGAATTGCCCCTGTTGGCAAGGTAAAATAGTGGTGAATAAAACAGACGTTACCCCTACAGTCATGTGGCTCATGATAAGACATCTGCCAAATACAACAGTCCGACTACAAACCATGACCAGCGTGTGAAAGCCATGGAAACTCATGACAGAGATACATCACCTAATCTTAGGTATTAAGGGGGCTTTCCTGAAGAAGTACTTATTCCTAAGCAAAGATCACAACAATGAATATGGCTAAACTAGGCAAAAAAGAAGGGGGAGAACACTCCAAGCACAGGGAATACAAAAATCCTAAAGAAAACAAGAAGATGGCATGCTCCAGGACTGGAAGGGAGGCCAGCACGTCTGCAGAGAGACAGAGGTCCAGGATGAGGACAACCTGTAGGGGTTGAATCATGCAGGGTGTGAGAAACTTTGAAGTTTCTCTAATTTATTCTACTATCTTGAACGGCTTTGGGAAGATCATTCTGGTTCAGGTGGATCTCTCATTAGAGAAGGCAAGAGGTGATTCCAGAGAAATATCCAGGAGGTGTCCCAGGTACCAAGTTATGGTCTCTTCACTCAAATCAACACTGCTATGCTTTGTGCTGCTGAGGTTGGGAGTCTGCAGATACATTTCTGTTTTTGACAAATAGATGCATGTTAGGCTCTACAAATAGATGGGGCTGGAGGGACATTGCAAGGCAAGGCTGAAGCAGAAAGGAGGGACTTGCCCTTTCCAGTCTGCTCCTGTCTGTGTGGAGGGCACCCCAGGCTCTGCCTCTCCCTGCTGGCAGCAGCAATTCCTGCCATTAGCAACAGTCCAATCTTTTCCCAGTAGCTTGTTCTGTTTTTTCCCCAAGACTTGCAAAATCAACTTCATTGTTCCCTATCTGCTCCCCAGAGACACCAATACTAGCCAACTAAAGACCCTTCCTCCTCAGAGATCTGGGTTCCAGGTACACAGGCTTCTCCTATGAGTCTCCAGGTCTTCACGATTCTAACCTTTTCCTCTTGTTCCTCCAACCTTAGGGATGGTAGCTGTGGTTGCTACCTCCAAGATATATTGAGGTTTTCTTTTTGCTTCTCAATTACCTGGTTAACTGTATCATGCCTGGCCAACAACTCTTTAGATCGAATTCCCCCTGTTCAAATAGTGTGTATGGTTTCCACCTCCTGACGACACCCTGGCAGACACAGGTGGCTACTGCAGCACCACAGCAAACAGGGATAAAGGTGGCAGAGAAAATAGGGAAACAGCTTTTTTGCCTGAACTTTCTACTCCACCTCCATTACTCCATTATTAATTTTTTAAGGTTATGAGAAGAACTATCTTTGTGGCAAGTAATTGGTAAAGATGGGGTCCATAATAGTACCTAATAAATATTTATTGAATAAGTTAAAATGGGGTTAATAAAAGTTTAAAGGGTCTCAAGAGATATCTTTAAAATTTAAAAAAAAAAGAGATACCTTTAAAATTTCTAATTTATTCTACCTTCCTGAAATAAAATGCATACCCATATATACTTAGAAATAGGTATATCTAAACATCAAAGTCATACAAGACTTAATGGCCCAGTCTACTGTGCTAAAATAACCTGGGAGTATTCTTTAAAAACTTTAATTCAGGATTTTGTGAAACACTCTTTAACCCCACTGGTTACTATGAGGCAAAAGTTCTTTTTCCCAGCTTCAGAACAAATTTATTTTAATAGACTAATTTTTCAGCAGAAATTAAACACACAGCTGTTTTTTGATTTTAAGATACACTTTAAATGGTCTTGGGAGAACAAAAGACATGAGTTTTCATTTATCTGGGTTATGGAAAAGTAGACTTATGTTCCCAATGCTATTACTAAAATACAGGGGAGACATAAATTTCATATGCAATTTAAAATAGTTTAACATAGTAAATTGCATATGAACTTTATGTCCACTCTATATTTAAATTGCTCAATACTTTTATGAAAATGTACTTGTTTTTTAAAAAACAGAAGATTTAGTAAGTTTTTAACCAAATTTAGTTTAGAATTACAATATAATCAAGGTTATCAATTCATAGAACCACTACTTTATGTCCGGTTAGTCAATGTTTTCCTTGAAATGTTTAAATTGTCTTTTTTTCTTCTCCTCTTTTTTTTTCCTTTTTCTTTTTTTCTTTTTTGAGGCAGGATTTCACTCTATCACCCAAGCTGGACTACAGTGGCATCATCATGGTTCACTTCAACTTCAAACTCCTGGTCTGCAGTGATCCTCCTGCCTCATCTTCCAGAGTAGCCAGAACTATAAGCACACGCCACTGCCCCTGGAAAATTTTTCTGGCTTTTGTAGAAGAGATAGGAGCTCACTATGTTGCCCAAGCTATAAATTTCCTATTAGAAAATTAGCCTACTAAATTCAGGATCACCTTCCCACACTGTGGATCTTAAGTCACATCATTTCCTCTTATCTGTTGCCAAGTCCTATTAATTTTACCTTCTCGATTCTTTCACATCTATATTCTTCTGTCAATTTCTCTCTCATCATCCTGGTTAGTCCTTTGTTTCCTCTTTACATGGACTGTTGCAATAGCTTCCTAAATAGAGTTGCCAGATTTAACAAATAAAAATACAAGACACTCATTTAAATATGAATTTCAGATAAAATACAAATACTTTTGAGTATGTTCCAAATATTTTCTAAACATTGCATGAAATATAGTTATACTAAAAGAATTGCTGTTTATGTAACTATCACATTTAACTGAGCTTCCTGTATTTTATCTGACAATCCTACTCCTATCTAATGTCTTTATCTTCTTGTTTCAGTCTATCCTTCATATATTTCCACATTTATCTAAAAAAATATACTTATGATCATACCACAGCATCACTACCACCTGTCCCTGCTTTTGATTTTTCAGGCAAAGGAAAATCATTAATGATTTTAAAATACAAGCACTGTACTCCAGTACTCAAGGCTATCACATCCAAATTCCTGACATGTGAGAAATCAGAGTTCTGCAGAATGGAAAAACTTAGAGACCAGCCACCAGGCCCTTATGCACTCACAAAATGAGAGCCCCCTTCACCCATATCTATGCTGCCTCCAAAAACAAACTGCAGTTGTTTTTCTACTATCCTTGACTCTGAATGTATTCTTTTTATTTATAATGTAGAGCCATTCGGAAATTCTGAGAGTTTGTCCTTTATGCTAAAGCTTGGGTGCATAGCTTGAACTCATATTAAATATACACTTTAATTTTCCTAACATGATTTAAAAATGAATAAAGTAATCTCAGACTTCTCAAATAAACTTTATAAGTTTATCCAACAAAATTGCCATCAGCATTTATATTAAATTCCAATTATGTACAGTATTAAGCAGGGAAGATATGAACTTTATTTTTAATGACCTTATTTATTGATTTATTTATCTATTTTGATTAGCAGGCCCAGCCTGGGTTTGAACCTGACAGCCCCAGTGCCCGGGGCCAGTGCTCTAATGACCCTTTTAAACACCAGTAACTACAGTGCTTGCATTGTCCTTTTTTTAACCCTTAATATTACCCATAGTTATGATATAATAATAAGTAAATAAATAAATAAATAAACTGGTGATAATAATAGCAATTTACCAGAAGACCAAAAATCACACTACAACAAAGATATTTGTACCAGAAGGTTTATTGTAGCCCAATTCATAATTGCTAGGTCATGGAAGAAGCCCAAGTGCCCACTGACACACAAATGGATCAATAAATTATGGTATATGTACACTATGGAATACTATGCAGCCCTAAAGAAGGATGGAGACTTTACATCCTTCATGTTTACATGGATGGAGCTGGACAATATTCTTCTTAGCAAAGTATCTCAAGAATGGAAGAAAAAGTATCCAATGTACTCAGCCCTATTATGAAACTAACTTACAGCTTTCATAGAAAAGCGATAACCCAATTATAGCCCAACAATATGGGGAAAGGGGAGTGGGAGGGGAGGCAAGGGGGGAGGGTGAGTGGAGGGAGAGTGATCGGTGGGATCACGCCTATGATCTACCTTATAAGGGTTCATGTGAATTTTTCTAAAGGTAGCATATAAATGTCTTAACACAGTAACTAAGAAAATGACATGAAGGTTATGTTAACCAGTTTGATGAAAATATTTCAAATTGTGTATAAAAACAGCATACTGTAACCCCATGACAAGAGTATCAATGTACACAGTTATGATTTAATAAAAAATAAAATGTTTGAGGACCCCTGAAAAAAAAAATAGCAACTTACCACATTAGATTATTGTAGGTATTAAATGATATAACCTGTTTAGAATGCTTAGCACAGAACCTAGGATAGAACAGGCCCTCGATCAATATTATCTCTCATTATTTCATGCTCTTAAATGTAAGCTAATTTAAGTATTGAAGCTCTGCAATGTAAGCTGATGTAAGTATTAAAAATGCCTTATCTGTCACTCAAAAAAAAATATTCCCCTATGGAAAACTTAACCTGAGAAAAGAGATTGCTTTCTGAGAAATGATGTACAGCAGCTTAACAACTTACAGTACTTGAGTTCAGTGACTCATAATAGTGAGGTAGAGATAATCTCTATCTCCTTGCCCTTTAGTCCTACCAGTTTACACACTTCCATGGATGTTTTCAACCTCCTCCATTCTCCAACCTTCCAAAGATAATTTTCCTACTTCAAGAACAGTGAAATCGCTTTCCTATTGAGAGTACCAGGTGTCGGTCATAACCAGAATCTGGGTACTTGAGGTACCTAGAGAGAGTATAGCGTGTGTGTGGTCAGGGCTGTGACCTCATACAACTGGGAAACGACTCTTGTTCTCACAAGGGTCATTCGGTCCCAGTAATAATGAATGAATGAGCCAGCACTTTCCTCTCCTAGTGTTGCTGAGTAGGCCTCCAGGAAATGAACGGTGGAAATAAAATGTCTCCACCAACACCAAACCCCAAACTAGTAAGAAGAGCAGTGTTTCTGGCCTTATTCATACCCTACTCAGCTCTGTGGAAACAAGACTGCAACTTGCTAAGAAGCCAGAAATAACACTTCCTCTACTGATTCAGGCAAATCATGAGAGACACCTTGAGAGGTTACTAGGTTCATGCTTCTCTACCTAGAATTACATGTCATTTACCAAGTATCTTGGAGGCTTGTACTTTGGGTTGGAGGAGGGGGAAAGACTATAGAGACTAGAACTACTGTGAGCTTCATTCATTTTCATTATCACTGTGTCTCTAGTGCTGAACACTGTGCCTGTCAGGACGGCCAACTGTTAGCATCTCTTCCCAACCCTGCATTCACCAACACCATGACAGTAGTTTGAAATTAGCCACTGAGAATATGAACATCATGGAAATCACCAAACATTGCAAGTTCTCCTTCCCTCATTCCCCAGAGAGCCAGTTGTTTCACATTTACCCACCTAGTCCGGGCTGAAATCAATGCTTATGGTTGAAATGCATGGGGTGTCTTTGTATTCCCGGTGTTTCTAAGGTGTTCTCTCATCATCACAATGCTGAAAGGTGGAAATGATGATGGGCAGATGTGAGTGTAAACTGCTGTGATATCTCTCATCCCTCTCAGTGCCAGTATCTGCTGTTATTGTCTTCATTTTACTGGGCAGATGAAGAGACTGAGGCACTGTGTGATTAATTAACTTGTCCAAGATCATTTAGCCAAGAGGGGGGATAAGCAGGACTTGCACCAAGACTTGCTAAAGTGAAACGCCACATGCTTTCCTCCACACACCACCACAGAGCCCCTGGACTCTACAGAGACATTATATGACATATGAAATAGCGAGGTTCCTACCAGCTTAGTTGCTGGAAACAATACCGTGTTGCCCTTAGACCCAGGGAAGCAAGGCCCCAACCCTGACCCCACATCTCAGGGAATGCCTTGGAATGCCTTATTTGAGTTCCCACCCAGTCCCTGGGAGTACCCAGAATCAGCAATATCCTCTAGGCAGGAGCCCAGACAAGGGTCTATGTTGGCCTCAGTTCCTGTTCCTCCCTTTGGGGGTGTTCTCCAAACCTCTGCCCTAAACCCCTATCATACATGGAGGGGGCCACACAGCCTGAAGAGGTCTGGGATTCACACCAATGTGGTAGCTTCACGCACCATGGCTAGGCCTCATTCCAAGAGGGTGGCTGGGTCGGGGGTGCTCCTGCTGACCGGGGCATACTTCTTTTATGGGTTCATGCATTACTGGGCTGCCAGAATAGACTGATGTGCTTTTTTAGCGTGAACCTCCCATCAGACACAGGGTGAGTTGGGGCTTAGATGTCCAGCAATCCTTGTGGTAGGCAGAATCATGGCCCCAAAAGATGTTCGTTCATGCTCTAGTCCAGGGGTCCTCAAACTTTTTAAACAGGGGGGGCCAGTTCACTGTCCCTCAGACCATTGGAGGGCCGGACTGTAGACCCTGGGATGAGTCAGCTGCTAGACAGGACAGACCGTGGCGGCAAAAACACCCTGAGGGCTGGATAAATATCCTTGGCGGGCCACATGTGGCCGCATAGTTTGAGGACGCCTGCAACCTCTGCATATGTTGTGTTTCAGAGCAAAGTGGCTTTGCAGATGTAATTAAAGTACAGGCTTTAAATAAAGAAATAAGCCTGGATTATCCAGGTGTGCCCAATCTAATCGCATGGGTACTTAAAAGCAGAGAACATTTTCCAGCTGGAAGGAAAAGTGAAAAGAAGCAGAAGGAAAAGCTATAAAGATTCAAATCAAGAGAAGGCCTTGGCCCCTGGTACATGAAGAGCCAAGGGATCTTGTGCCGTGATCCAAGGAACATGGTGGCCTCTCCAAGCTGAGAATGAACCCTGGCAGACACCCAGCAAGGAAACAGGAACTTCATTTGTCAAACTGAATTTGGCCAATAACCTGAGTGATCGTGAAAGCAAATTCCAGCCCAGAGCCTCCAGGAAGGAACACAGCCCTGCCTGTACCTTCATATCTCCTGGCGAAACCTGGAGTGACCAGCTGAGCCACGTGTGCCTTTACTCCTGACCTCCACAACTGCTAGATAATGCAATGAATGTTGTGTTAAGGTGCTAAATGTGTGGTAATTTGTTATGGCAACATGAAAAAAAAATTTTTTTGAGGCAGAGTCTCAAGCAGTTACCCTGGGTAGAGTGCTGTGACATCACAGCTCATAGCAACCTCAAACTCTTGGGTTTAAGTGATTCTCTTGCCTCAGCTTCCCAAGTAGGTGGGACTATAGGCACCTGCCACATTGCCCAACTATTTTTTGGTTGTAGTTTTCATTGTTACTTAGCAGGCCCAGGCTGGGTTCAAACCTGCCACCCTAGGTGTATGTGGCTGGTGCCCTGCCCGTTGAGCTACAGGTGCTACCAAATATTAATAATAGAGTTCATCAAGACTTTAATGCTTCAGCCACATGGGCATGGCCATGCACAGGCTCTAACCTGTCTGTTTTCTGACCTCAGCGCTGTCTCTGGTTCCAGCACTGAGAAAAGGACGGGAGCACCTTACCCTGTACATCCCTCCCCCATCATCAGTACCCCCACCGCCGACAGGCCCTTCCAATGGATGTTCTGTCTTTCAATTGACATGGTGAGGTTGTGCTCTTCTAGGTCAGTGTTAAGCTGTACCTGACAAGGGATGCACATTCTTTATATGAATGAGACCACTCTTCTGCCCATGAGACCCTCACCTCTCCTCCCCACTCATGGCAGGGTAGGGAAGGCAGTCATCACTGAGGGAGATCACGTTCTAGAAATGCAGTGACCACTACCTAAAAAGATCAGAAGACACAAGGCTGGAAGATATATTATTCCACATTCTGCTATAAAATTCTGAACGTGACTGAAAGCAAATTGTCATTCTGAGCTTCCTGCATACTCTGAGCAAGGCTTGCATTTGTGGCCATCATCAGTGAAGCACAGTAGCAACTTGTGAGATGGTCACTGGAAGCCAGTATTCACAGGCAGCCTGATGGATAACACAGTGTGGTAAAGAGTGTGGCAGGCAGCATGAGGTAAATGGAGGTCAGGAACTGCAGAGGTTGGAGGCTCCATTAACGCAGACAGGTGCTGAAGAGCCATGAGACTGGCAGGAAGAACAGCATTGCTGCCTTCTCTCCATGAATGAAGATGTGAGATTAGGCAGGCACAGTGTATTAGATGATAAAGATTACACAGAAATGGTTCCTGGACCTGAATGGGACCTCCCCCTACACATGCACTGCCTGGACAACAAATAGACTCATAAGGACGTCTCCACTCATCAGTCTAAATCTTCATCAACGAATCACACGGACCTCACTGGCTCCATAAATTTTTGTGGTCTATTTTTGATCAAATTGTTTATAAAGACAGGGGCCCAGAAAAAAAGGAAATAATTGACTAGGGCCCTGTGTACTTAGAAATAATTTGTCAAACCCTTCAGTAGTCATGGTTGTGTCTTGGTGGTGGTTCCCTCCATGAAATACTTGATGGCCAACCCTCAACCAGAACACAGCAGTTGGGAGGAGTCCATGCCTCAGAAGCCAGTCAGCATGGGCTCCTCCCAGCCCCGCCTCCGCCCTTCATGGGGGAAAGTAGTTGGATATACAGACTCTCAGTGTCCCCGCACATCCCCAGGGCTCCCATTCGTGGCTGCTGGGGGCTGCCCATGTTCCTCCTCTGCATCATTAGGGAGAGGCAACTCAGGGTCGACTTTTCTGTAGGACCTAACGCCAGGCTGCACAACTGGAGCATAATTTAGTCCACACCACAGATCACAGGATGTGTGAATCAGAAAGCACCTTAGAGAATCATCTGCTCCAAACACCACATTTATGGCATGTTAGGATAC
Organism: Galagoides demidoff; assembly: GCA_963574575.1. NCBI lineage: Eukaryota > Metazoa > Chordata > Mammalia > Primates > Galagidae > Galagoides > Galagoides demidoff. The sequence goes on along the minus strand of CAUYQV010072440.1, from coordinate 21,126 downwards.
TGAGGAAGCCTCACAGGGCAGATCCGGGAATCTGCTCCCCGTGCTGGTGTGTGGTGGGAGTGCGGGAGCCACAGAGCCTGCTGGCTAGGTGTTTGAGCTCCGGAGTCAGGTTCTCTGTGTTGGAGCCTCTATGGCAGTTTTCCCTTAAGAAAAATGAACACAACAATCCCAGTACTTAATTCATAATGAAAACTACATGACAGATATATACAAAAGGTTGCCCAATGCCAGGCACCAAGAAACCACTAACTAAACATTGCTGATATTATTATACTGCATAAGACTGCTTCACTCGTCAAGTAATGTTGCTCTAACTCTACACCTAAGCCAGTGCACAACAAAGTAAGGCCACCCGACAGGCATCACTGGGGACCTGCATGGGCCACACGCTATGCTAGTCGCTGGGAGAGTCTGCAGGAAGGAGTTTGCCTGGGACTATTGATACAGGTGGTAGGAGCTGCAAACTCCAGCCTGGGGACCACACTTGCATGTGACACATGCCATCCCTCCTGATCACACAACCCTGAACCCCCTCCCCCAAAGCCTGGCTTCCAGCCTTGGCACTTCCTTGCTCTTGGTAAGGTTACAGGACTGCCAAATTCAGAGGATGTATGTCTATCCTTATCTTTGTTTATATTTGTCTCTCTTTAAACAGTCCCTGAAACTCATTTCAGGGTAGTAGTCTGCTCAGTCTGCCATAACTAAACACCATAGACTGGGTAGCTTAAAAACAGAAATTTATTTTCTCACAGTCCTGGGAGCTGGAAGTCCAAGGTTGAGATGCTGGCAAGGATGACTTCTGGTGAGGCCTCTATTCCTGGCCTGGAGCCAGTGCCTCTTTGCTGTGTCCTCACATGGCCTTTTCTCTGTGTTCTCTCTTAAGAAAGAGAGATCTGGTGTCTCTTCCTCTTCTTATAGATCCCAGTCCTGTAGAATTAGGGGCCCACCCATCCTTGTGCCTTCTTTTCACCTGAAATATAATCACACTGGGAGTTAGGGCTTCAGCATACTAGCTGGAGAGAGGGGGTTACACAATTCAGTATGCAACACTTGGCTTCCATAATACGACTCTCGTGGTTCTCCCTACTCCTCTAACCACTCCTTCACAATTTCTCTTCCTCTGAGTTCTGGAGTTCCCCAGCTCCATCATCTGACTCCTATTCTTCCTCTGCCCTGATATACATTTCCTGAGTGATCACACCCACATGCATGATTTTCATTACCACATCCAGGCCTATGGCACCCAAATCAATTATCTCCAACTTAGATTTTCTCCCAGCTTTGTGTCTGTATAGCCAACTACTTGTTGGCCAACTTGTATGATGTCCCACGGAGATGTCATCCTGAACACTTTCCCAGGACCGAATATCTGTCCTCATTGACCTCCTGCTTTTCAAGTTTCCTGTCCCCATCATCTAAACCAGAAATCCAGAAGTCTCCTGTCCCCATCATCTGAACCAGAAACCCAGAACTCCCTTTCATTCCTTCCTCTTCATTCACCATACAGGCCGTAAGCAGGAAGGACAACCCTCTTGTCACCTTTATTTCCAGCACTTAGTACAGTGCCTTGATTACAGGAAGCACTCATTAACTATCATGAGTAAAATAAGGATAAATATCCCTCATTCCCTGCACTAGTCACTCACCCAGTTCTGTTGAATTTACTCCCCAAGTAGTTCTCTGGCCCTCTTCTTCATCTACACTGCCCCTATAGTCTTGTGCTAATCTCCGACCTCTCCTTCTCTACACACACATTCATCCTCCACACCAGGCATGCCCACAGCTTCTCACACCCTCATGCCTGCACACATGCTCACCCTTCACCACTACTCAAATTTTTACCTGGTATGAGAAGCTTTCCCTGACCACTCTCCCATCCAGCCTCCATACTATATATTAGTGTGGCAGCATAGCTCACACTTTAAGCTAATGTCTCCTCTTTTCTGATGTCCAACCACCACTGAGGACAGAAATCATCTGCTAAAGGGCTTCACCTAACAAATGCAATCAGTGTAACCTGGTTTCTTGTACCCTCAATGAATCTCCAACAATTAAAAAAAAGTAAGAAAGAAAGAAAGAAACCATCTGCCAACCACTTCAATATCCAAAGTACCAAAAATTGCGAGAAATAGTGGGTAAAATCACAGATTTTGGAGTCAAAGTGATATAGATTCAAATTCTAATTCTGCTTTTTCAGCTCTCTGAGCTTTAGGTTTTTTAGCTCTCAAATGGTGGGGGGGCAGGAGGTGCCCTGCTTCCCAGGATAAGGTTGTTAGAGGGATTATTAAATTGGGTAAGAAATGCAAGGTGCTCAGCGCAGAGCTTAGTACATCTTAGGGTCCTAGTAAATGGTTACAGAATGAACTAACTAATTAACCAATACTGTGAGTGAAGTGCACAAGATGAATTTTTTTTCTCCTTCATTTATTTACCCCCATGTGTCCTCAATCAAGACATGCTGTTATCAGTGGGAAGGTGTAAATCTTCAGAATGATCCTCAATTCATCTGTTACAAGAGTGTTAGACTATGCTGAACTTCTACCTGAGATAACTAGACCAAGGTCATCAGGGTTCAGGCTGGGGGGTATACTCTCCAGAAGGTGAACTGGCTTGTACAGCAGGTCCAGGAATTCCCTGGATTGTCACTCTTGCCCCACCACGCTCCTTTTTTCGCCAATATGCCACATGCGCTGTACTCTGAGATTGCACCTGCGTAAGAGGGAATCGGAAACCTTGGGTGACAAAATAACACAGTACAAATCTAGTGACATATGACACTTTTTTTTCTAAGTAGAAGTGGCTCATTCTAAATTTTTTTGAAAATCCAGGAAGATCTTGGCTAAATTGGGTTATGGGAAACCTAATTATCTCCACAGAAGTTTTCAGGACTAAAGCTCTCCAGTGGGATGTTTCTAGAAACATAACCTCTATGTACAAATTAGAAATCTCCATGAAAGGAAAATAATCCATTTCAATTCAATACCACAGAGGACGTGTGAGAGGACAGCCATGCCCACAGCTTCTCACACATAGGCTGGGGGAGGAGAGGCAGAGCAAAGCTGCCTTAAAGAAAACATTTGGATGAAGCTGAGACTCCTAGTCTAGTAAACTTTAAGCAATTACACCTGAAATAGTTCTCACAGTATTGAGGATTTTCAAAAGTAAACAATAAAGTAAAAAAGTGTCTCTTTTCTTATCAGCTAGTGGGGCTGAATTTAAAAAAAAAAAAAAGTGTGTCTTTTCTATTGTGGTTACTATTGTCTTTGTTTAGATTTGATTTGGTTTTTAATAATCTACATATGGCAAGTTTTTTTCCTCTTGCTAGGGTGGAGTTGGCATATTTCAGCCCATGTCACAAATAGTCGTCATTCCTTTTGACTGCTTCTCATTTGAATCTCCTACATATGTTTGGAGCATCGACCTTCGTATCAGCCCACTTTCCACTATAAAATCTGAAACCCCAGACACTACCTTTCCCAGCATCCCCTGCAGGGAGTTATGGGCAGAGGACCCAGGATCCACCAATCACAAGCACCCACTCTGGAGTCTGAATCAGGTGCTGGTGACACAAAGAAGCAGCCACTCAGACCCTCTCGAGTTGATGGCAGTTGCAGCAAGGTCCTGTTTCCATGGCAGCAGTGGCTGCGGTCCTGTCTCCATCCTGCACCTGGAGATGTTCTGCTGTATCGGCAGCTGAGTGCAGCATCTGCCAATAGCAGTGGGAATGGCGTCTTCAGCAGAGCACACTGTGGCATGATTTGGGGTATCATGCTCTGCTACTGTAGCTCCAAGCCTGGTTCTCCAGCACCCTGGCAACACGATGTTATTTTAATAAATGAGGTTAAATCAGCTGGAGCCTATGTTCCCTACAACTAAGAATTCTGACAGATTCTGAGAGCCAAAGGGAGGAGAAAAAAAGAGGTTGTCCCCATCTTTGGGAAGTCTAGGGCCAGTGGTGGATACCTCCTTCTGATCAGACCCACCACCAGATGGCTGGCCATGTATAGGGGGCTTTTGACATCTCAGCCTCCAAACAGGGCAGCCAGAGCAGAATGGGCAGTTAGCAGAAGCCAGCGGCTGCACAGTGACATGTTGAGTGAAGCACAAAAGAAAACAGATGAAAGCAACTAACTGTACTGTACTGAATGTGGCAGTGTCACAAGAAAGCCACACTTGCCAGTGAACTGTGACGAAGTGAAATCACAAATTGAAAATCTGTGATCCCTTGGGTCTGTCTGTCTGTTTTGAATAAGACTCCTATTTCTGTTAATGCAAACTCTCGAGGTATTCAAAGAAGTGGCTCAGACTATTTACTTTTAAGAAATTAATTCAACAATATACCAAGTGGGATATGTTAGGGATTCAGACATGAATTACACGCAGGCCCCAATATCTATAGACTTACAAAAATGTTGTGTGATATTACATGCTCAAATGTTGTGTGATAAATATTACTGTGCCCAATTAACTCTGTGAGTTACGGCCTTTTGGTACTTCCTACAAAAAATATTTTTCATTAGCAAGATAGCCTTATTTTTTAAAAATGCTGCCAACATGCATGAAAGGTTTTATTCTCTTACATAGATAGAATACACCTATGCAATCTTATATGCATCTGCGTAATAAATTCTGAGATCCTGAAAAAAAAGTATTCTAGATACAGAAAATCTCTGTATAGACCACAGAGTTCAAATCTTCAAAAACAGTAATAAAGGCTCAATGCCCACAGCAGAGTGGTTATGGTGCCAGCCACATACTCCAAGGCTGATGGGTTCAAATCTGGCCCTGGCCAGCTAAACAACAATGACAACTGCAACAAAAAATAGCCAGGCATTGTGGTAGATGCCTGTAGTCCCAGCTGCGTGGGAGGCTGAGGCAAGAGAATTGCTTAAGCCCAGGAGTTGGAGGTTGCTGTGAGCTGTGACACTACAGCACTCTACCGAGGGGAACATAGTGAGACTCCATCTCAAAAAAAAGAAAAAGAAAAGAAGAAGAAAAGCAGTAATAAAATGTATCTTCTCTTGAAACTATTTGTTTCTTAGAGCATTCAACAATTCAGTGACCTTATGAATTCTAATATGGATAAGTGTGAAAGAAAAGAAAAATCATTTATCTGACTTGCTTAATAACAACAGCTTTGAGAGGACATTATAAGTCAGCACTCAAACTTCCAAATTAGATATAGTTGCAATAATGGGAATGAGAATAAATAAAACTTTGCTGCAGGCAGGGTGGGGGGCCAGCCTGGCACACACATGTGACCCTCACAGCCGGGCCAGGCACGGCGCAGTCACAGGAACCTGCACTTGACTGTGAACAGCTGTCCTTGGCCCTGTGTTCTCCACCCCACTATGTAATGTTGCTATCCTGTTCCCACCAAGAAAGCCTGTTCACACTCGACTGCAGCCTCCCAGAAATCTCAAGGGCCAGTCCAGGATTCTTGATACTCATGTTTGCTGTTACTTTAGGTCTTCACATCCCTCCAATCCCCCACAGGGACTCCCTGTATTTGGTGTCTAGCTCCTCTGCAGCTTGCCTACTTCTCCCCTGTGGGTCCTTGGAACAGGTCAGTTCTGAGATACCATTCTCCACCCAAGCACTGCCAAAGCCCCAAGTAGGGAACTCCCAAAGAAGAGAAGACAGAGAATGCTCAACTCTGCACACTCCCAGCTCTTTAGCCTGGGATCTGGGCCTTGATCATGACCACGTAGATGTTCCCTCCTGAAATCAGTGTCCCCACACCTGCCGGCTCCACACAGTGCCCCACAAACATGGTGTCCTGGAAGAGGTCCCAGAAATCTGCTTTAGTGAGAAACAATATATGATTCCAAGCCCATTTTTTACTTAGAAAGTAGCCCTGGAGGCTCCTCCACACCAGGAAAAAAGACCACCCAAGACTGGACATTTTCTGGGGAAGGGGTAGAGGGGGAGAAATAGAAGTCTTTAACAACAAGGTTTGAAGAGCTTTTGGGCTGCATGAACACATTCACTGCTGGGAGGATGGCACACCTGGAGAGAGCATAGGTGCTCCATGGCCACACATACCCTACACCTTGCCCTGTGCATCTGAGTTAGATCCTTTATAAGAAATAAGTAAATACAATAAGTAAAATGCTTTTATGAGTTATGCTAAGCCATTCCAGCAAATTAACAAACTTGAGGAGGAAGTTATGGGAACCCCAGCTTGTAATTTATAGGCAGTCAGTCAGAAGTATGGGTGTCTTGTGGGACTGAGCCCTCTAACTTATAGGAACTTCCAGGAGATAGTGTCAGAATTGAATCGAATTGTTGGACACTATGCTGGTGTCAGAGAAACACCCCAGAGACATCCATGACTCCACCCTATAAACGCCAAAGCAGTGCAGTGCCATCTTTTCCAATTTACTTTGCTATTATTTTGCCAGCGGAAAACGTTAAATGCAAACTCCCCAGAGGCCACAGATCATTAAACCAGGAGGTTCATCAGTCTGCTCCAGCTGCTGGACAGAGAACCACAGGCTGGGCGGCTTAAACAATAGAAATACATCCTCTCAAAGTTCTAGAAATCCAAGATCAAGATGCCAGCAGCATTGCTGTCTGGTGAGGACTCTCTCCTTGGGTTGCAGACAGCCACCTTCTTACTGTGTCTTCACACAGCCTTCCCTCTGTGCACACATAAAGAGAGATCTCTGGTCTCCTCCTCTTCTTAAAGGAACATCAGTCGTACTGGATTAAGGCATCTCACTGTGGCTCCATTAAACCTTCCTTCCCCAGAGGCCCTCTCTCCAAATAGAGACTTACTGAGATTTAGGGTTTCAACACAAGAATTTGTGAGGAGTTATAATTCATTCCCTAACAGAAGAGACGCCTCCATTTGTTCTCCAGCACCAAGCTGTAGCACTGCCTCCAGTTACTAAGAGTTGGAGATGGAAGGGGCCTTCACTGCTTCACCTCACAGTGAGGAACTGGGGTTCTATGTGGGTGAAGTGACTGCTTGTGGACACAGCTACAGAGCAGTAAGATGAGGTGGACCCAGACTCTCTCCTGCTGGGGCAGCCTTCCTCTTTACCACCTCAGGCAGCCTCCCAGAAAGAGCACTGAAGAGAAGAAACTTCAAGGGGCCAGATCTTGAGTTATTTGGCTGTGGAATAGCCAGTAAACTCCCCATACATATTCCTAAATGTAAACACATGGGATTGTCTCCTGTCAGACTAAGGATCATGGTGTTAGCTGGAATGGATTCAAAGATTTTGGCCAATTCTGAGGGTACAGCATGAGCAGTTCTCCATGAGCCTATGAGAGTTTTGAAGACATAAGGGGGGGGGGTGCCCCTGAGTTTCCTTATTCCTTGACCTCATTCCCCAGGAAACCTACTATTACCAGGGTACAAGCACTAAGAGCCAGTGTCCTCCCCACCCCTCAGTCATTCTCACATCTCTTTAGTGAGCCAGGAGAAAAATGAGCAGGCCTGCATATAAATGCCAGCTCCTAATTTTGTCCCAGCTTTGCAAAACCAGGTGCTTCCTGCTGGTAACCAAAAGGAATCCTCTCATGAACCTCAAATCATACTGACAGCACATTCACATGGGGACATCTGGAACATGTGAGGTAGTAGTTTGCTGCAAAACTCTGTGAACAGTTTTCTAAAACCAACTTGACACCAACTGCTGAGCCAGGTGTCCCCAGCTAGTCTACTGGGGCTCCCCAGCACACCACAGAGGTCAAGACCCAAGTCTTCCTCCAGACCCACTTTGTGGATTCTGTCTCAGCCCTACCACTCGCCATCCCTCTGAGACTCATCTTCTCTAATTTGCTCCAAATATTGCAGCCCAATTAACCTTTCTATTTCTCACCTTAAAAAAAAAAAGTAAAGGCTTGCACTGTGGACATAATCTTTCTAACTCTCCCCTGCACTCTAGGAAATAGCTTATCTCAATAAATGGAAGGAGAAAAGTCCCCTTCCCTTTTTCCTGAGCTTACTGGTATTGTCATGCTCTACCAAGAGAAGCCTATCTGCCCAGTCAGCATCCTACTTCATCCCTGGGGTCAGGAGGTAAAAGTGAGCCTCCGTCCCAGAGAGGTGTGGCCCTCCTCTCCCCACAGGACCAGTGTGGGATCAGAGAATAGAAGCCCACCCAGGGCTGTGCTAGGAAAATGGCATCTCCAGTATTCTCTCCCTAACCCCACCAGGAGTAAGTGATTGGGCCCCCTTCTAAAATAAACCTCCGATGAAAACTTAATAATGGAATATATACAATTTTGCTGCTCTTTTTCCCCCCCTTTGACCCTTCCATGTGCTTCTTCCTAGACCAGGAGGATACAGACACATTCCCATATTTGCAATAGAGAGAAGATGGGTGTTGGACATGGGGTCCCACAGCATGACATACACACCCAGAAAATGTCATGCACCACCCCAGGCAGAGATCTAGCCTGGTCTGCAGGCTCTGGCACAGTCTCCTTGAGGAAGTGGGTTTTAAGCTGAAATCTAACAGATGGAGAGGAGCTCCCAGGGCACAGAGCGTTTGGGGCAGAGCAGGCAGCAGATACAAAGGCCCCAGTGATGGAGAGCATGGGCCTTTCCAGAAACTAAAAGAGATCCCAAATGGTTGGTCCCACCCACCTGTCCTGCCCTTCCTTCATGTCACTTCTGAGTTTCCTTTGTTGAAATCAGTGGCTTTTCCTACGCTAGTTGGTGCTAAGAGTAAAACATTAGGACAATAGAAAGCAGAAGTCACTCCAACTCTTGGCCCCCTTTCCAATAAACTGTGGGAAAATTCAAGCCTCACAGGATTTTTTAAAATAATGTCTTGGCCATTTAATGGAGAAGGAAGAATTTTCTGCTTGCTAAAATCCCATCAGCACATGGAATCCAGGCATCTAGGTCCTCCTTCATGCACATCTGTATCTCAATACAAAATTTCCCCCTTTGCTCCAAAAGGAGAATTACTGATAATCACACAAACTTTTGAATCTAACAACAAAAAAAGGAAAATAGTTTTCACTTTCAAGAGAGAGTTATCACTAGTTATAAGAAGAAATCAGATCATCAGCCTGGTGTCTGAAGATATCACAGCCCACGGCTGCCATGAAACTTAATGACCTATAGATGGCGGAAGGTGACCACTAAATACGGCTTCAACCCTCAGCATCAATCAGGTCTAAACAGGTATCTCAAGCTGAAGCTTACACTCCATCCCATCTTTGGTATTAACCATCCTGCTGGTGGGTCTAACTTCCACTTCTCTATCAAGGTTGGAAAATCAAAGAGGAGGACTCAGATTTCACCTTTTTTGAGAGCCTTTTCTATCATTTTAACTCCATATAACATGAAATCAGCCCAGTTCCTCAGTGCCTGCTGCAATTCATCCCATACCCATTTTCAGTGCAAAGTACACCACGTAAGAATTCCAACTCTCCCTGATGTCTGCTCTTGGCCTCTGAACCGTCTCCATGTTTTCCACAACCTCCCTTGTAAGTCTTGATATATTTGTTTAATAATAATAGTTTATCAGAACTGATCTTCACATTAGTAAATCCTCACAATGATGCAATGAACTTAGTAGAATTATCTCCAATTTGGAGGTAAGGAACAAATTTAAGAGGTCAAGTGGTTAGCATGTTCTAGCCTTGTAACATTGAGCCAAGCATGAAGTCACATGAATTTTCAACCCATCTCGCTCTATCTTTCCACACTTTATGTGTGTCCTAAATGTATTCCTTTTAAAAAAAAAATGCCCAGAGTTATAGTAGTGGTTGTAGTCAGTTTGCTAGTAACTGTTATTGTTTAGAGAATTGACATTTCTTGAGTATAATTATAATATCAACACTACTGACTTTATTCCCACATACAGAATACTTCCAGAGTGCAGCTACCTTTCTAAAGTAATTGCTTACACATGTTAACTCAGGTGATCCTTACACCAAGCATATGAAGTAAGTAAAGGCATTTTTATTAATCCCAAATGTACATATGAGGAAGCTGAGGCACAGAGAAGTTAAGTAAAGGTCACACAACAAATAGAGTTGGTATCCAAACTCAAGCCACCTGGCTTCATCCAGCATGTTCTTAACAACTATGCTAATACTCACTCTGAACTATTTGGGGCAAAGAATGAACTAAGTTCATCTTCCCTCTTCCTGTTGAATTTGGGACAGGTTGGTTCAAGCATGAGCATGGGAGTGGAAAGAGCTCTTGCAACCACATGGTCTGGTCTTTGCAAGCCCAAACTGGCCAAATAAATCCAGTGCAGACCTAATAAAGGCTGCCCACAAGTGCTTGGTGAGGCTTCCTAAGGGCAGGGCCAGGAGTTTAATTAGTGGCGCTCGGGTCACCAAGAGAAGAGGGGGCCATTACTGAGTTAGCCTTTTACATTTGTTTTTTATTTCTAAAATGAGGATAGTTCTATCAAGCTCACTTCCACATGTTATGAATAGGAATCCCCTAATGAATACAGTGGGCACCAGAGTAGGCAACCCCTCTAGATCAGAGTTTCCATGTTTAGTTTCAATAATTATAATCCTGTGAAGGCTAAATAAAATAAAGAATGCCTACAGTGACCCTAAGAGTCATAAAAATATACAAAACGTAAAGTACTTTTGGCAGCTTCTCAAAAAGTTAAATATAGAATGGCCCCCAATCCAGTAATCCCTCCTCTAGTTATATACCTTAAAAAAATGAAAGCAAGGACTCAGATCCTTGTACACCAATATGGCAGCATATTCACAAGAGTCAAAAGCTGAAACAATACAAATGTCCATCAAGAGCTGCATAGATAAACAAAATGTGGTATATCCTTATAGTGGATATACAAGTGGACTATATCCTTATAGTGGAATACAAGTCAGCCATAAAAAGGAATAAAGTTATGTATATGCTTCAACATAGACAGACCCTGAAAATACCAAGCGAAGTGAAATAAACTGGACAAAAAAGGACAAATTTTGTATGATTCCTTTCATATGAGTTACTGAATTTGCAGACACAGAAAGTAGAACTCACCAGTGTCCCAGAGGATGGAGGAATGAGGAGTTACAATTTAATGGGTATATGGTTATTGTTGGAGATGAGAAAGTTCTGGAAATGGATAGTCGTGATGGTTGTGCATCATTGTGAATGGACTTGGAAGTGGTTAAAATGACAGACTTGATGTTATATATATTTTACAACAATAAAAGGTAAAATACGATTTTTTAAAATGTGAGTGCCTAAGACTGCCAGATGCCTAGCCAATAACTATTGCCCTCTTTTTCTTCAGTAACAGAACCTTGGAGGAGCAGCAATGAGCCCAGCAAAATCTGTTTCCTAGGCTTCCTGCCATGTGAATGTAAGCTGTCCGCAGAGATGTGAGGTTTCACTGCCAAGTGTGGCTTCTGGGAGAAGCCATCAAAGGCCAACTCATCTGGCCTGCTCCATTTTGCCTTTGACCCTTTACCTCCTCCTGCCAGCATGAAACATGGTCACAATGGCTAGAATTCCAGCATCAATGCAGAAGCCATGAAGGGATCTTGAGGATGGAAGCCAGCACGAGAGAGGCAGAGCAGAGAGAGGGAGAAAAGGAGCCACAGACACCAAGGACATTGCGGAGCTACCGTAGCTTGTGGAGTACTTATGCCTGGACTTCCCATAACGTGAGAGAAGAGAGAACTTACCAGTGATTTAAACCAGTGCTTCGCAGGTCTCTGCTACCTGCTGCTGAACACAACTCCCAAAGATTCGGCATGTTAACCCCTACTGTTACTATTGTTGCTGTTGGTTTTACTCTCAGGAAAGGGGTGCCCCCAGGCCAGGGCTAGTTTGACTACATCAGACACAGAGGACCAGGGATGCACAATGAGTGATCCATAGGCACAATTTCCTGGAAGCTGGAGGATCCAAGAAAACAGCCCTGCCTGCCCTGGTGCCCTAGATGCCACCATAAAGATGGAGACGTCATTGCCCATCCACTGAGGCAGCCATGTGAATGGACATACTTCCTCCTCAGACATCTCTTGGGAAGAGTTCTGTGCTCCCAGAAAGGGTTGGGAGGCATCCCCCTTCTTCTCCGCTGCTAGATATAGAGGGAAGCTCAATGTCTTTCAGAGTATTTCATGAGCATTTCAAGTGGACCTGGTGAGTGGTCATCCTGGTGAGTCATCAGCCACCTCCTAGTAGTCCTTTAACTTCCTTTGCTTTGCTGACCTTAGCCTGGTCTCCACCCCACGCTGACAGCTTCCTGGTACCAGCATGTCCAGAACCTGTCCAGAGCAGGAAACACCCTGCCAGAATCTTATCTGACAGTTCTCTGTCCGGCCGCCCCGCCCCACCCTTCTACCTCCTCCCCCTTCCACTCTTTGGCCTCATTACGTCCAGTCCCCTGGGAGTGTACGTTGGTTCCAGGAAATTCAATGCTGACTTTCACAATTTTCACAATTTAAGATGCTCAGCAATTATTTTCCTAGGTATTTATCCTACAGATTGATGGAGTATTCTCTGTAACACATGTGCAAAAATACTTAGTTCAGGAGGAAAATAAGATTTTAAAAACAACTTAATAAAAGACTCATTAAGTCATGGTACATCCCTAAAATTATGCATCCATTTAAAAAAATGAGGCAAATCTGTACACAGTAATATGAAAAGTTCCCCCCCAAGATACATTTATAAATGGAAAGGGACTGAATATGTAATATTCTAACACTTGTGTGGGTCAATTATGTAAAAATGGATAAGTTATGTATTGTATACATACCTCTATGCACATGTATTAGCTGTAGCTATAATATACATACTTATATAATACCTACACCTATAAATATGGACACCAACTTGTAGTAGCTATTATACTGTCTCTGAAAGGATATACAAAAAACTACAATAAAAGATGGAGGGGAGTGGGAAGAAAAGGAGACTTACTTTTCACTGTGTAGGCTTTAATACTTTTGCCAATATTACCTATTCAAAATAATTTTCAAGCAAAGGTTCATAAGAACTTTACTTCCTAGAGGAAATTTTCCTTATGGCTTCACTGCGTCTCCACCCCAGAAACAAAACCACAGTTAATCAGTAACAGAAATTCTTGATGCCCCAGCTCTACCCCTTGGTCTTATTTTTCAGTGGCCACTAGTAGACTATCCTCCAACAGCCAGCATCTCCTTTGCTGTGGCCTCCTGTATCTCCCGAGTCCTGGGCACCCTCAGCCCGTGACTATCCCCGGAGCAGCTCTAACCAGCAGCTGGTGGGAATCAGTGTCTACTAGTGTACACTGGTGCCCTTCAGGGAGAGACTCTGGCGTGTATTTCCACTGGCTCCCAGAGGGGTCCAGTTGTCCACAGTGCACACCCTTTTATGGCTCTTCCCCTTCTCTGTCTCACCCCTCTCTTCTGCCAGCATTTCTCTTGGCATCACCTCCCAGTGAACTTCTTGCTCTTGAGATGGGGGAGAAGACAATGTAGACATATGCCAGAGCACTATGGATGGGTAACCTGGTGCAGTCCTGCTGGGGACATCTCAACAGAAATGGCAGAAAGCAAACCTCAGCACTCTCCCCTACGGGGGTGAGGAAGCCTGCCGTGTACTCCTCCACCCTCTCTCACCTGTCATGCCCTTCCCAGCACCTCCAGCTGCCCTGTGCAATGCTGAGTGTGCTAGAGGAGGCCTTGGACAGAAAGTCACAGATGTTTGCAGCGAGAAGCCACTGGTATCTATGGCAACAGAGGCTACGTAAGGGGCACTGGCAGAATCTTCTCCAAGGACAAGCAAGGTTCCTGTTCTATAGAGATTTCAGAGGCAAATAATGAAATGCAATCAAAAAAGGAATAATGTAATTTCAGATAGGGACAAACGCTATGACGGAGATAAAATCATATGCCACTATAGAAGCTAGGTGTGGGTGGTAAAGGCTGAATGGTGACCTCCCCCGCATATTGAAATTCTCACCCCCAAGACCTCAGAGTGTGGCTTTATTTGGAGGTAGGATTCTCATAGAAATAATTAGTTAAAGTCAAATAATTAGGGTGAGCCCTAACCAATAGGATTAGTGTCCTGATAGAAAGGGGGAATTTGGACATAGACAAACTTAGAGGAAAGACTGTGTGATGAGACGTAGAAGTCCGCCGTCAACAAGTCAAGGAGAGAGGCCTGAAACAGACTCTCCCTCACAGCCCTCAGGAGGAAGCAAGCTGCCAACACCTGATCTCAGACTTCCAGCCGCCAGGACTGCGAAGCAATACGTTTCTGTTGTTGAAACCACCCAGCGTGTGATGCTTCATTAGGCAGCCCTTGCAAACTGGCATAGGTTGAATATCCCTTACCCAAAATGCTTAGGACCAGAACTGTTTCCTATTTCATCTTGTTTCAGACTTGGAAATATTTGCAGTACAGTTACCCGAGTTCAGCATCCCTAATGCAGAAGTCAGAATTCTGAAATGTTTTAATGGGCATTTCCTCTGAGCATCAAGCCAGGACTCAAAAAGTTTTATATATTTTGGAGTTTCAAATTCTGGAGCGTCACATTTGGGATACTCAACCTGTTTAATGGATATCTGCTAATTCAATGGGTGGTGTGGGAAGGCCTCTCTACAGAGGTAATATTTAAGCTGAGGCCTGACCACAGGAAACAGCCAGGGCTGCATTGCACTAGGGCAGACCATTTTATTTTATTTTTTATTTATTTTTTTTTTTTTGAGATGAAGCCTCAAGCTATCCCCCTCAGTAGAGTGCCATGGCATCACAGCTCATAGCAACCTCCAACTCCTGGGCTCAAGCGAGTCTCCTGCCTCCGCCTCCCAAGTAGCTGGGACCACAGGCGCCTGCCACAACGCCCGGCTATTTTTTGGTTGCAGCCATCATTGTTGTTTGGCGGGCCCGGGCTGGGGATTCAAACCCGCCACCTTAGGTGTATGTGGCTGGCGCCTTAGCCAATTGAGCCACAGGCACCGAGCCAGAAAAGAGTATTCATCATAATTAAGTGGGATTCATCCCAGAGATGCAAGGATGGTTCGACGTATGCAAATCAATGTGATACATTATATCAAGAGAACAAAGGACAAAAAATATCTGACCATTTCAATTGATGCTAAAAAGGGCTTCAATAAAATTCAACATCCCTTCATGATAAAAACTCTCAAAAAATTGGATGCAGGAGAAATTTATCTTAATATGACAAAAGCCACATGTCAGACCCACAGCAAGTATCATATAGAGTGGGGGAAAAAGTGAAAGCCCTTCCTATAAGATCTGGAAAAAGACAAGGATGCCAACTTTCACTGCTGTTATTCAACATAATACTGGGAGTTCTAGCTAGAGCAGTCAGACAAGAAAAAGAAAGGGCATTCAAATTGGAAAGGCAGAAGTCAAATTATCCTTGTTTTCAGATGATATGATCTTATACCTAGAGAAACATAGACTCTTAAAAACTTTACAACTTATTAAAAAACTCAGTTCAGTTTCAGGATACAACATCAACATACAAAAATCTGTAGCATTTCTATATGCCAACAGTAAACAATCTGAAAAAGAAACCAAGAAAATAATGCCTTTATAATAGCTGCAAATAAAATAAAATACTTAGGAATAAATTAACCAAATAAATGACAGATCTCTATAATAAAAACTATAAAACACTGATGAAATTAAGAGAAAACACACACACACACACACACACACACACACACACACACACACACACACACACCCCAACATGGAATAGAAAGGTACTCCAAGCTTGTGGATTGGAAGAATCAATGTTGTTAAAATGTCCACACTACTCAAAGCAATCTAGAGATTCAGTGTATTCTCTATCATAATACCAGGGATGTTCTTCATAGAAATAGAAAAAGTAATGCTAACATTTATATGGAACCACAAAAGATACAGAATATCCAAAACTTCCCTGAGCAACAAAACAAAACAAAATAAAACAGAACAAAAATACTGGAGGAATCACATTAACTGATTTAAAGTTATACTACAGAGCTGTAGTAACCAAAACTGCATGGTACTGGCATGAACACAGACACAGACCAGTGAAATAGAAAAGAGAACCCAGAAATAAATCCACATATCTATAATGAATTTATCTTTGACATAGGTATCAAGAACATACACTGGGGAAAGATAGTCTCTTCAATAAATGGTGCTGGAAAAAATTGGATATCCATATGCAGAAGACTACTAGACCCTTATCTCTCACCATGTAGGAAAACCAAGTCAAAATGAATTAAAGACTTAAATCTAAGATCTGGAACTCTGAAACTACTAAAAGAAAAGTTTGGGGAAATGCACTTTAGTATATTGGTCTGTGCAATGATTTCTTGAGTAATACCTCCAAAGCACAGGCAACCAAAACAAAATTGGACAAATAGCATCACATCAAGCTAGAAGACTTCTGCATAGCAAAGGAAATAATCAACAAAGAGAAAAGACAACCCACAGAATGAGAGAAAATGTTTGCAAATTACCCATCTAGTAAGGCATTAATAAGTAGGATATATAAGAAGCTCCAACAACTCAATAGGAAAAAATAAAATAATCCAATTAAAAATTATCAAAGGATCTGAATAGGTATTTTTCTACAGAAGATATATGAATGGCTAACAAGTATATGAAAAAATTCTCAACATTATCAATTATCAGAGAAAGGCAAATTAAAACTGCAATGAAATACATTTTGCCCAGTTAAAATGGCTTTTGTCAAAAAGAAAGGCAATAATGAACACCAGTGAGAAACAGGAACCCTCATCACTGTTGGTGGTAATGTAATTTTAGTGCAACCACTATGGAAAACAGTATAGTGCTTCCTCAAAAAGGTAAAAATAGAAGTACTATATTACACAACAATTCCACTGCTGGGTATATATTGAAAGGAGGGGGAATTAATATGTCACAAAAATATCTGTACCCCATGTTTATTGCAGCACTATATACAATAGGGAAGATTTGGAATCAACCTAAGGTATCCATCAACAGATGAATGGATAAAGGAATTGTGGTACATACACACAATGGAATATTATACAGCCATAAAAAAGAATGGAATCCTGCCATTTGCAACAACATGGATAGAATGAGAGAATGTTATGTTAAGTGAAATAAGTCAAGCCCAGAAAAACAAATCTCACATGTTCTCACCATATGTGGGAGGTGAATATTGAAAACAATTGATCTTGTGGAGGCAAATGGTAGAATGAGAGTTACCAGAGGCTAGGAAGGGTAGCAGGGAGGGAAGGATAAAGTGAGGATGGTTAACAGGTGCAAAAATACAGTTAAATAGGTAGGATGACCAATATTTGATAGAATAGCAAGTGATTATAAGCTACAACAAATTAGGGTATGCTTTTTTTTTTTTTTTGAGACCGAACCTCAAGCTATCCCCCTGGGTAGAGTGCTATGGCATCACAGCTCATAGCAACCTCCAACTCCTGGGCTCAAGCGAGTCTCTTGCCTCCGCCTCCCAAGTAGCTGGGACCACAGGCGCCCACCACAACGCCCGGCCATTTTTTGGTTGCAGCCATCATTGTTGTTTGGCGGGCTCGGGCTGGGGATTCGAACCCACCACCTTAGGTGTATGTGGCTGGCACCTTAGCCAATTGAGCCACAGGTGCCGAGCCAGGTATGCTTTAAAATACCTAAAAAAGTAGAATTAGAAAGTTCCTAACACAAATAAATGGTAAATGTCTGAGGTGATAGATACCCCAGTTACCCTGATTTGATTAATTCACATTGTATGCCTATATCAAAACATCACATGTACCCAATAAAGATAAACAACTATTAAGTATGCATAATAATTAGAAATAAAAATAAATGAAATATTAAAAATAAAAACAATGGAATTCAGAGTTGATAACTGGGGTTCAAATCATAGTGTCACTGGTATGGTCTGAATGTTTTTGTCACACCCCATCCTATGTTGGAACCTCTTTCATACATTGAAGTCCCCAAGGTGATGGTATTAGAAAGTAGGGCCTTTGGGAAATGATTAGGTCATGGGAGCAAAGCCTTCTTGAATGGGATTAATTAGATCCCTTATAAAAGAGGTCCAAGAGAGATACCCTTCACCACTGCCATCATGTGAGGACACAGCAAGAAGACACTATCCATAAGCCTGGAATTGACTCTTCACTACAAAATGAATCTGCCTTGATCTTGGACTTCTAGCATCCAGAACTGTGAGAAATAAATTTCTGTTATTTATAAGCTACCTGGTTTACGGTATTTTGTTATAGCAGTCTGAATGGACTAAGATAGTGGCTAAAGCTGTTTGGTCTTTGGGATGTGACTTTACATTTCTAGGCCTTATTTTTCTCACATGTTAAAAAAGGTTAGTAACATTACCTTCCTTAGAGGTATGTTGTGAAAGTAAATTATATAATGGTGTAAAGCACTTAGCACAGTATTTGGCAGTAAGTAAATATATAAATTGTATAGATTGATAATAGTAATATGGTTATTACAGGATTATGTCCCACTATTGTCAATTTAACAAATATTGGCTAGGCATTACTACATGCCAGACACTGATTCATTAAAGCCAAAAGTAATGTGCCAAGAGCAAGGGAGAGCTGTAAGCGGGACAAGATCTCTTGGAGCTTAAGTGTTGGGGGAGATGAAGGACAGGAAAGAGAAGGCTTTATCACCAACTTATAAAATAAGAAGTTAGAGCTGTGTCAAGGGGGTTCATAGCTTCTTAGGGTCTTTAGAAATCATCACAAGTGCTCTGTCCCTTGTTCAGCCCTCTCTGATATTAGAATTTTGTTTTCTTTTTCTCTTCTGGATTCACTTGAATCTCCTTTGCTACTCAGTCTTGCTCTAGTTACCAGGAACAAACTTGACCCAAGATAGGACATAATTGGCCTCAGCACCAGAGATGGGGGCTGAAGTTCAAGTCGTCTTTCTGCTTATCTAAGAATGGTGCTCCAGTTTTGACACCTGGGGTCCAGCCTCATTTTAAGCCTTAGTTCCCTTTCTGTTCCCTTATTTTTAGAAATGAGTTTCTGCCTTTGTGCTTCTTCCCAAAGGCCTGTTCCAGAAACTTATTTAGCGACCCCAATACTCTATACCTTATTTCTGCTGGTTCCCATCTCAAGCACTAGAGTTATTCTCCTGAACCTTAGCCCAATAGATAGTACTGGATGTTTGTTTGTTGTCAGCTGAGACATCTTAGTATCTCTGCTTCCTGGATTCCTCCGTCTTCTCCTTATTTGTTGCCTAGACAGGGACCAACCTTTGGAAATAATCCTTGTAGGTTAGAATTAAGCCCAGAGGGTTTAGTTATGGTACGCTTTAAAATAACTAAAAAAGGGGAAGTGGAAAGTTCTACTTATTTAGTGATCACCACCTGTGTTAGTTCTCTAGTGACTGGTTCTCCTCATGGGCAGTTCTTACGTCCAATTCTGCTTATCTCATGCCTCAATGGATTAAGAGCTGACATTCCCATTAAAACTAAGTCATTGAGGAGCTCTGACGATACCACTGTGCCCTTCTTACAAGCCCTAATTATCAGTATTAATTCTTTTGCATTTAGCTTAGAACCACATCCTTTACAGTGCCTTCTATGCACTTATTCATTCATTGAATTGAGAAGTATTTATAGAGCATTTGAGTTCCTGGGGTATTGAAATGAATTAGATATGTCTTCTGTCCTCAAAGAGTTCATGGTCTAATAGGGAAGCTGGACTTCTAAATAGATAATTACAATATAGGTTCAGAAGTACTATACGAATGCAAAAATACTAGAAAGAAGAAAAAAGCAAGTCACCTAACCCAGACTGTAGGTGGGTAGATGGGAATAGAGAAGGCTTCCTGAAAGAGATATCACCTCTGAGTTCCAGAGAACTACCAGTTAGTGTTAGCAGGCTGAAGAGAGGCAAACGTGCCTCCAGGCATAACCTAAGTGAGAGCTTGGCACATTTAGGGACCAACACATATTTTACTATAGCGGGAACATTGGGTATGAAAATGAAAGATAAAACTAGACAGGTAGGTGAGGGATAGATTAAAATGCCTTATTTGCCTATGAAGGAATTTTAATTTTATCCTGGTTTTTAAAGTGAGAAATTACAATACTGTGGAGACCTTATTTGTCAGAGCAAAGAACAGAGACAGGGAAACCAGTTAAATGACTGGCAAATGCTAAGAACCTTAACTAAAGTGATGACGGTGTGTCTGGATTTCAGAAGTGTAAGAGTAGAATTCACAGGACATGGTGACTGACTAGATATGATGGGAACAATGAGGAGAGAGGGTGGGGATGATTAGGCAACTATGTGGGTGGTGATTCTGCTGCCAGAGCTAGAGAACACGCAAGGAACAGATTTTCAATAGAGGGCAGGCTGTGCTTAATGTTACCAAATAACACCCCCTCCGGTTCTTCTTTCCTTTTAGTAAAATAATCCCGTTGCTCAAGGGATGCTATTGACAACCCACCTTTACAGAGTTCAAGTGTAGAAGAAAAAAACATTTTTAAAGACTGTAAGAAAACAACACAGTTGGACAAATATTGCACTTGAACGTCAAATCCTCTAACTTCTTTGCTAGTTGGAAATCACAGAGGTAAATGAAAACAGAGTAGACAAAAAACTCACCCCATAGACAAGTTCCCCAACCATGCCATTCCATATTTTAGTCTCTGGATCCCTTGCGCCATATTTCCCATCGCCAACAATGGACAATTTGTACTTGATCCTTACGTGTTTGGCTATTTCATAGGCTAAATCTACACAATAGCCTTCATAGCGTTCATTTCCTTCCAGTTGCTCATGGTTCTTCTTATACATTACGTATGGCGATTCCTTTGGGACCAGAAGCAAGAGCAAAGGATTACTCTTATACATTTTTCTAAGAGATGATAAATGTAATAATGAATTTTTACCTTCTGTAGCTATTGAGATTTGGTGTGTGAAAAGTGCCTTTAAAACGTTGACTTAATAAGCAGAAGAGCCTCAATTGACTATCCACTGGGCCACATATTTTTTGGAGTCCTTAACTGATGATTTACAGAAGTAGAGAAGGATTTAAGTTCTTTCTTTTTTGAGACGGAGCCTCAAGCTATCCCCCTGGGTAGAGTGCCATGGCATCACAGCTCATAGCAACCTCCAACTCCTGGGCTCAAGCGAGTCTCCTGCCTCCGCCTCCCAAGTAGCTGGGACCACAGGTGCCCGCCACAA
>CAUYQV010072439.1:0-39831 GCA_963574575.1 Galagoides demidoff | reverse complement strand
TCAAGCGAGTCTCCTGCCTCCGCCTCCCAAGTAGCTGGGACCACAGGCGCCCGCCACAACGCCCGGCCATTTTTTGGTTGCAGCCATCATTGTTGTTTGGCGGGTCCGGGCTGGGGATTCGAACCCGCCACCTTAGGTGTATGTGGCTGGCGCCCCAGCCGAGTGAGCCACAGGCGCTGAGCCTAAAATGGATCTTTGGATCTTTCGACAGACACCTGAGGTAAGGAAGAGTGACCCCAAGGTGGCACATACCAAGGACAATAGACAAAGAGTGTCTTTCAAAGACTCAGGGTCGGACTGGCCCAGGCACCTCCCCAGGTGTGAGATTCTGGGTGGTGCTGACCTGCCAGCTGCACGTCTTAGACACAGAGGTACGGAGGAGGGAGAAGGAGGGCAGGAACAAGGACAAACTGTGTAATTTCTCTTCTTGTATGGAATGTAAATGCCATGTGTCTGCTTTTGGTTTCCAGTGCCTGCACAGTATCTGGCACCTAATGGATGCTTAATAAATATAGTTTTGGGGGGAAAAAGTAAAAAAAGCATCTGAGGGGGCTAGAGTCCAGGGATTGGGAAGCTGTAAGGAAAGAGACGGCTAGATCTGTGACTCTGGAAAGGGTGGGTGGGTGGAGTTCTTGGCAGGCCTGGGGATGGGTCGTGGTCATGGGTCCATGGGGATGTCAGGGGAAGACTCCCAGAGTGGGCCATGTGGCACATTTTCTCTCACCAGTGGTCAGAAAGGCCCCAGGACTGCAGCCTACCACATTCTTTGTTAAGGACACAAATGGGTAAGAGCACTATCCCCCAGGCACTAGCCCTGTGAACCAACTGGTCTAGGCCAGGTCAGTGCCTTTACCCCAGCAGTGGTGTGCCTGTGGTCCTACCCACTGACACTCAGGCTCCCTTTCAGGAAGATGGCTGTGCTGGGCCTGCAGAAAACCAGTTACTAGCTCTGATGGTTCTCACTTGGGTAGTAGCCAGTAGAGTCCACCCAAGGGGTGGAAGGGAGTTTGCCTGAGCCACATGCAGAAACAGGATGCAGAGAAGACTCCAGGAAAAGAGGCAGTCCTCCCTCAATAGTCACTACCTCCTAGGTGGGAGCAGGATAGCTGGTGCCCTAGAGCTATGTTCCTAATGAGGCCAGCAGGATCCAGGTTTTTCAGGTCATATTTACCGACTCACATTAGTCATAGCGTTAGAGGAGGAAGAATTCTTAGTGACCATCTAGTCCAGCACATGCATTTACTCCTGAAGAAACTCAAACTGAAGTCAGGAGAGAGGAACAGCTTGAACTCTGAAAACAGGCTGTTTGGGTCTGAATTCTCTGTGATTTACTAGATACTGGAAGTGTGGCCTGGGAAAGCTTCATCTTCATGAAACTTTCCTCACCAGCAAAATGTGTTTAATTATACTTACCTGGTAAAGCGATGGAGAAAATAAAATAAGGTCCCTCTGAAAGTGCCAAGTACTGTGCTTAGCACACTGGTGTCCCTGAATTCTAGCTAAGGGAATTAATTAATTAATTAATTAATTAATTTTTTTGAGACGGAGCCTCAAGCTATCCCCCTGGGTAGAGTGCCATGGCATCACAGCTCATAGCAACCTCCAACTCCTGGGCTCAAGCGAGTCTCCTGCCTCTGCCTCCGAAGTGGCTACAATGCTCAGCCATTTTTTTTTGGTTGCAGCCATTATTGTTGTTTGGCGGGCCCGGGCTGGGGATTCGAACCTGCCACCTTAGGTGTACGTGGCTGGAGCCTTAGCCGATTGAGCCACAGGCGCCAAGCCAAGCTAAGGGAATTTAGATGGAAGCAATGTCTACTGTTGTCAGGCCTGGCCCGTAAACACTTTCTGCTCAACAGTCCATGCTCTCTCTCCCTGGTCAGCACAGCGGATCCAGCTCAGCTTAACTCTAGAGGTTGGCAGGGCGACCAGAGGGAATGGGCCTGGGTTCCTGAATGAAGGCAAGAGCAGAACCCTCTATCCACCCTCCATGCCCCACACTGCTCTATGCTAAGAACAGGGTTACTGCAGTAAACTGCTGAAAGCTTGGGGTTATTTGTTATATATATTTGTTAGCCTACTTGCTCTACTTAAAAGCAAAGAATTAGGAGCTGGGAAGTACAATATGGTCATGTGGAAATTGCCTCAAAAAAGTCACCAGGTTTGGTGGCTCAGGCCTGTAACGCTAGCACTCTGGGAGGCCCAGGCGGGTAGACTGCTTGAACTTACGAGTCCAAGACCAGCTGGAACAAGAGCAAGACCCCATCTCTACTTAAAACAGAAAAAACTAGTGAGGCATTGTGGCAGGCACCTGTGGGCCAGCTACTTGGGTGGCTGAGGCAAAACGATCACTTGAGCCCAAGAGTTTGAGGTTGCTGTGAGCTATGAGGCCATGCACTCTACCAAGGGTGACAGAATGAGACTCTATCTCAAAAAAAATTAAACTTAAAGCCCAGGCACAGTGGGTCATGTGCCTGGGATGGGCATTACATGGGATTACAAATCCTAGTACTTTGGGAGGCCGAGGTAAAAGGATCACTTGAGGTCAGGAGCTCCAGTCCAACCTGAGCAACATAGTAAGACCCTATCTCTGCAAAACATAAGAAAAATTAGCTGGTTATGGTGGCACATTCCTACCATCCCAGCTACTTGGGAGTTGATGTGAGAGGATTGCTTGAGCCCAGGAGTTTTATGTGGTTGTGAGCTGCATCAGTGCACTCTAGCCTGGGTAACAGGAGAGATTGTTTGCTACTGTAACAGGGTAACAACATGAGATTGTTTCTGTATGGAAAAATAAAAATAAAAAAAGCTGGGAGGATTACTTGAAATGAGGAATTCAAGATCAGCCTGGGCAACACAGTGAGATGGTTTTGTTTTCTTTTTAAGCAAAACATATATGCTTAGAAAAGCCATAAATAATACTGCAACATAACATTGGCTATTCCTGGGTAATGAATGCTTTTGTAAAGCTGTGTAACTACCCCCAAATGTAGTAGCTTTAAAAAACATTTTGCAGGTGGTGCCTGTGGCTCAGTGAGTGGGGTGCCAGTCCCCATATACGAAGGGTGGCGGGTTCAAACCCTGCCCCTGCCAAATTGCAACAAAAAATAGCTGGGTGTTGTGGCGGGCACCTGTACTCCCAGCTACTCGGGAGGCTGAGGCAGAGAATCGCCTAAGCCCAAGAGCTGGAGGGCTGTGAGCTATGATGCCATGGCACTCTACCGAGGGTGACAAAGTGAGACTCTGTCTCTTAAAAAAAAACAAACAACAAAACCCCCAAAACATTATTTTGCTCAGGGATTTGGGAAGGGATCAGCTGGGTAGTTGGAGCCACCAGTTCCACTTCCAAAATGGCTTCATGGGGCCTCTGGATAGTTGCACTGCTTACATGATAGTTCGCTTCTAAGAGGGAGGTAGTGTGAGCTGCTAGGCCATATAAGGGCTTTGTGCAGAACTGGCACGGTATCACTCATGCCATATTCTATTGGTCAAAGCGGTCACAGGGCAAAGGGGTAGAGAGATAGACTCTATTTCTGGGTGGGACAGTAGCAAGGACATACTAATGCAGCACCTTGGAAAATACATCCTGCCACAGTAGGGCTACAGGCAATTTTGAGTTTCTTCACTGCACTTTTCTCCTTTTTCCAAATTTTATACAGTAAGCATATATCCTTTTATAACAGGAAGAAAGGATATTGAAAGAAATATGGCACACAATAGTGCAAGGTAAGGTTCTAGTTAGCTGCGTCTTTTTGTGTCCCTAAGCCTCGTTACCTTTAGTGCTGTGTCCTGTTTCCAAGTGATCAAACAGAAAAGAGGTAGGAAGGGGCTGGCATATCATTAAGCCACTTACCCAAAGCTGGGCATTATTTCTTGGCTTTTTTGAAGTCATTCCCCATGGAAGTTATTCCATTTTCTGAAGGACTCTTTCCTTAATGCTGCTTAGTTTGTCTGAAGCAATTACATTTGGTTATAACCACCATGAAAGATGGTAACACTGACTTATGTTAATATTCCTTGAGCATCCATGTATAAGGAAGGCGCTGTTCAAGAGTCAGATGAATAGTCTGATACTTATTAAGCATGTTAATGTGTAAAACTTAATACTTAAGAAATGTAGGGAAAAATCAGTGATCACATGCAAAAGGAAATAAATCTTAGATGTGCCAGCGAAGTGTTAGAAGAACCCAGAGAGATTTGAAGAGCAAGGCTTTGTAGAGGACACAATATTTGACTTGAGTTTTAAAAAAAAAATCATGACTTTATTTGACAGGAGAGGATCAATAAATTCCAGGCAGGAAAAATAGCAAAGACTTAAAGGTGAGAAAATATATGGGGCCTATAATTTCAGAAACATTAAGTAGAAAAGGAGGGTTGGAGCCAGATACTGCACACCCTTGGCTGCCAAGACAAGGAATATATAGGCCATTTCATAGGCAATGGTTCCCTGAAGATTTTCGGAAGAAGTATTTGACCAACTTGTATTTTTGGTGCATATTTTGGCAATAGTAAACAATGGTTCAGAGAGGGATACTGAGGCAGGGAGACCAGTTAAGAGGCTATAACTACAATATGGGCAGAAGCTGGTCTTAATGAGGGGAGGAGGGGTAGGGGGTGGGGAGGCATTGGAACTGCAAGGGACTGAATTTGGAGAGGGGGTGGGAGAGTTAAAAGTGAACCCGAGGCTTCCAGCCTGAAAGACTGGGAGGTCACTGGTACTAACACAAGGAGTGCCGTCTAAGGTGCCCAGGAGATGCCCAGTGGAGGTCATCTATAGGCTGCCGGAGACTGCTCCTGAAAGTCTATCACTGTGCTGGTGGGAGCAAAGGAACTCGCAGAGAAAAGGGGATGGGCAGAAGTCAAGGAAATGCCTTCTTTTAAGTTAGGCAAAGCAGGTTGAGTGAGGTGGGAGGAGAACCAAGGGATGTGAGAGAACAGAATTGAGAGAAGGAAGTTAGTGCCACACCAACAGAGAGCTGGGGCAGGAAGACCATAAAGGGTCTCTTTCTGTTGACCTTGTTAACTTTTGGGAAGATAAACCCAGTGCACCAGTAAGTAGTTACCATAGATCAGTGCTATCGGACAGAACTTTCTGCAACAATGGGCATGCTCTGTGTCTGCTCTACGCAATGCGGTAGCCACACACGGCCACTGAGCACTTGACATGTGGCAACTGAGGAACTGGACATTCAACTTTAGAGCCAAGCCCCTGAGTTTTTAAGACAGCACAGGTAGTTTATAAAAAAGCTGGGTTTAAGATGTGATTTCCACTGATGACCAGCAGAACTAATACCAAAGAGGTAAGAGCTTCCTTGGCTGTATTCGACACCATACAGGCAGAAACTGAGAACGAGGACCTTCTGAGTAGGAACTAATTCTCAATGGGTGAATCTGAATGAATCAGCTGAAAGGGCAATCATATTGCTTCAATTGCTGAGAATCCTCAACAAACTATTCATTTTAAATATATTTGATCCTAATTACCCACCTCAGTACAACATTCACCTTTTCTACTCCCCATCCTCTTATTTGTAGCAAAGGAACTTTACTTGGGGATCATGCCCAGGAAAAGGCTGCAGGGACTTAGGCTGTCAGAAATGATTCCAGGTTCAGCACCTGTGGCTCAAGTGGCTAAGGCACCAGCCACATACACCTAAGGTGGCAGGTTTGAATCCAGCCCAGGTCCACCAAACAAAAATGATGGCTGCAACCAAAAACAAAAAAAATATAGCCAGGCGTTGTGGCAGGTGCCTTGTGGTCCCACCTACTTGGGAGGCTGAGGCAGAAGACTCTTTTGAGCAGAGGAGTTGGAGGTTGCTGTGAGCTGTGATGCCATAGCACTCTACCCAGGGGGATAGCTTGAGGCTCTGTCTCAAAAAAAAAAAAAAAGATTCCAGATATTTTGGCCCCATGTCCCTTGCAACCAACCAGCTCTGCTATGAGTCCTTTCCAGAGGTAACTCCGCTGCTGGAAATTCAGATCCAAGGCTCCAGTACTCCAGAGCCATTCCAGAACATCTCATTCCCCTCCCAGAGAACTATTTTATACACCAGAGTTTTACAAAATCCAAAATAATTTTATTCACTTTTTTAGATTTTTGCTTCCACAAGGTGTTCAGCAAACATGCTAAGGCGACAGAATGTCTAGTTGGTCACGACATGCAACGCTGACCGTTCAATTGATGACAGCAGTGACCATGCCCACCTGAGCTACCGGCCCCACAGCATGAAGGGGGTTGGCGGGAACACACCGAACCACACTGCAATCAGCAACCTGAGGTAGGTCTCTTTACAGTACAAAAAACTTCTACGCCAGTGTGAGACACTGATTAGCAAGAGCTGCTTAAAGTCGCAGACTTTGGAGAGAGAGAGAGAGAGACTGTGTGACAACTGCAGGGAGAAAGGAAAACAGACCCACAAAACCCTGAACCCCGTCACTGAACTGTGGAGGTGTGGGAACAGGCAAATGAAAAAGAACCACCTAAAAAAGCAGCAGTTGGCTCCAGGGCTTGGAACCAACAGGTGTAGGAGCTGGAGAGCTCTGTGCAAGTGGCCAGCGTTAGGAACCTGAGGCAGTGGGACACTCTGTGAATAGACTGATTTTCATTTAGAAATGACAGCAAAAAGAGGAAGGCAGGAAAGAAACTCCCCCTACTCCCAGGAATGTTTCTGTAATTCTTATTCCTGTTGGAGGGAGTGAAAAGGGGGTTGGGGCTTTGCCCAGCTGCTCTCCTAACAGAAACAGGAAGTGACACCAGGACAGAAGGCAGGAGCCCTGAGAATCCACAGCGCTCTGCGCGGCCTCCAGCAGGCCCGCCCACTCCACCTGCCCGGGAGTGGCTGTGGGCAGGCAGCACAAGGGCCCCGGACAGCCCACTCTTGCCACACACCTTCCTCTGGACACCCAGAAAACCCGGCACCATGAACCCACCCACTAGAGAAGAATGAAATGCTACCCTTCCTACATTCTAATAGCAAAACCATGTCTCTAGTACAGCAAACTGTACAAAAATGATAGAAAGGAATATGCACTGTTATTAGCACAGTGCTTATTTTAATATAAAATAAACAGCTTACATTTTCACTGTAAATATAGGCTATGTACAGAATTTCATATAGATATAGCTACACGTATAAAGCTTCATTATAGGCCTCTGATACAATTATAATAACGGTTCCCTGAACCTTTTAGAGTGCAATTAAGAACAAAAACTAAATTTTGTTTACATGAATATGGAATAAATACAATAATCAAAATAGGACTCTCCTAAAAGTAAAACACACAAGCTGATCCTGAACTGCTGTGCGAAAGACCAAATCGGGAAAGGCAAGGTTTCGGCAGGAGGACGCGATGAGGGGCCCGCCCCAGGCAGGGAATGGCAATGCTCCAACGAAAAGGGACTTGATCAACGAGGAGTTAGCCCTTGACAGCGACCTTGTTCTCCACAGCAGCAAACATGGCATAGAACCGGGAACTGTCATTGGACAGAAGGACTGATGGGGTGTCAAACTCCACCACCTGGAAAAGAAGATGAAGTCAGGATGTGACTCTCGGACAGTCAGATTGATTTAGAGGATCAACTGCTCAGGAAGGAAGGTGAGTCCCAAGCCACCTGAAGATGAAATCAGGGGACAATTCATCTAGTCCTGCCATGCTTGTTTTTTTTTTAAACTAACTAGGGCGTAAGGGAAAGGTCCAGGAAAAGGCCTCCAGACAGCCTTCACATAAATCCCAATTCTTTCAGCTTTGAGAATGATGGAATCAATCAACAGGTTCTACAAACTGCAGGGGAGAAAAGTCAACGGCACCCAGATAAATGTTGAGTTATGCGAGTTGATCTAACCCTACAAAGAGGACAAGGAAGAGCTCACAGGACACCTAGCTGGAAGGGGGAAAAAGGGAAGAAAGGGATCAACTTATCAACTATTCGTATGACAGACCTTCTACGCAGCCACTGAAAATCATGCTGTAGCGAAAACCGAGAAACATGGCCAGCAGAACCTGCCTCCTGTGACAGAGGTTGAAAATGCACACACTGGCTCGGCGCCTGTGGCTCAAGTGGCTAAGGCGCCAGCCACGTACACCCAAGGTGGTGGGTTCGAATCCGGCCCGGGCCTGCAAACAACAATGATGGCTGCAACCAAAAAATAGCCAGGCATTGTGGTGGGCACCTGTGGTCCCAGCTACTTGGGAGGCTGAGGCAGGAGACTCGCTTGAGCCCAGGAGTTGGAGGTTGCTGTGAGCTGTGATGCCATGGCACTCTACCTAGGAGGACAGCTTGAGGCTCTGTCTCAAAAAAAAAAAAAAAAAAAAAAAAAAGAAACCGCACACACTTATCTCCCAGCTTTCTTTGCCACAGGGTAGAGGCATGGGACACAGTCTTAGCCAGGGAGATTATTACTCCCCTGGCTAAGACAAGATACCCTATACAAATGGCTCATTATTTCTGCCAATTCATTAATTTACTTTCGTCCCAGGGGCACACAAAGGAAGTATCTGTCCAACATAAATTTACTTAACATCTACTTGTGCAAAGAACCACAGTGCTAGGCACTGCCAGGAACCCAAAGATGAATGAGGCATGACTCTGCCCTTAGGGAGCTTACAGGGTTCTCCCAGGGGATAGGGTGTCACACAGTTACCATTAGATGGGGTGGAAGATCTACAAGAGAGGTACAAACAAGGTTTAAGGCAGTTGAGGCAACCAGGGAGTGTCACGGAAGCTTTGGGCCATGTCTTTCTTCAGAGACAGGCATGTTGTAGGCAAGAAGATATGGGAGAGGGGAGCAAAGGGAAAGGGTGATTTAGACAGAAGGAACTGAGGAAAGGCAAGTAAAAAAGCTTGGAGGGTGTAAAATTGTCTATAGCCAATAGCACCTGCAAGGGAAGAGTGAAAAATAAAGAAGGCCAGGCTAGGGCCAGACTGTGAGAAAGTCTGGGCACAGGATAAGAAGTTTGGCACCATTGTGTGATTGCAAAAAGCAAACATGTGGTGGCTGGTCTCAGTAGGCCTTGGGTAATTCTCATATGTACATGAATGAATCACTAAGTACATGTGCTCTCTGACTCAAGTCTGCTTATAGCTACAAAAGAACAAGCACTAAAGTAAAATGAAAATCCCCTAAGAGTGTGCCTGATTTGATTTCTTGATTGGGAGAGCTATCCTTCCCAATTGCAACCTGAATAGAGTTGCTATGACTGCTTATCTGAATGCCCAGAATCACACGAAGATGGCAGTCACCCCAGCCCTGCCAGGGGCCAGTTTTACTCCCAGAAAAGGCTGCATCCTAAACCAAGGTCCTGAAGGGCTCAGTACCTGTCCCTGGGCCAGCACCATGATCCTATCAGAGCCCAGAACTGTGTGCAAGCGATGGGCAATGGTTAGCATGGTGCAGTCTGCAAATGCTTCTCGGATGGTCTCCTGAATCAGTAGGTCTGTCTCTGTGTCCATGGCAGCTGTGGCTTCATCTAAAATCAGAATCTACCAGGAAGCAGAGGAGAAAGAGAGATCTAGTAAGTTCCTTAGGCATTCTGTTTAATCTAAGTTTTACTAAAATGTGTTTCATTATTTACATTTTATACCGTATATTGTTTTTCCACATAGGTACACACATATGTAAAAATATCCTTTAGCTTAGAATTGATATAACTTCAAACCAACATTTGCCTTGACTTCTACAAACAGCACATTTGTATAATACTAATCTAGTCAGATACTTGTCCCTACTTGATCTGTGCCAGTGAACATGCACATTAATCTTTTTGGACCTCCTTTTTCCTGTTTGTAAAATGAGGGGCCTGGCCTGAAAGTCAGAAAGTCTCTTGCAATTTTTAACTTTTATAGGTCTGTGGTTTGCAGTACAACAACTTCTCACTGGCCAGAAACAAAAGTGCTCCTTGGATACTGAAGGCTCAAGGAAGTTAAAAATGAAATAAGCCCTCACTTCCCTACAAACATGTCTGCACAGTGTCAAGGTTAATTAGAAACATGGCTGGTCATGTTCTTAAAATGCCACCAGGCTCAAAAGTCAGGAATACCTTTGGACCCTGAGCCCCTGGGAAAGGGTGCACTGTAACGCTCCCACTCTTCCCCCTGCTCCCTTGCCAGCTGCCAAGACGCCTTACCTTACAGTGGCGGAGTAAGGCTCTTGCTACACACAAGAGCTGCCGCTCCCCCACTGAGAAGTTATCCCCGTTCTCCATCACTTCAGATTCAAGTTTCAGAGGTAGCTGAGCAATCTAGGGAGAAGGCAAATAGAAATTAAAGGTTAAAAACCCACACTAAATATTTCAAAACTCTAGGAGCAAAAAGTTACAGGTGTGATGATCATGTGTCCTAGGACTCCCATTTTTAGGAAAGTCCATATTTCAAACATAATATTCTGTTAGCTTTATACCACCAATAGCTCAGGAATTCCAATAGGAAAAGGAGTAAAGAAAATTTCCTTCTGAAGTCCAAAGCTGTAGGTCTAGGGCTGTGGAACTTTTCTCTTTTTAAGCTGCTGAACTTATCCTTCAAATAGATTGTTTGAGGAAGCCCAACGTAAAAGAGAAAAGCTGAGTGTAGCTGGTTGAATCAGAGCAGAGGATCCTGAGCTTGACTCAGCCCAGGCATGCTGGAGACCAGTGGTACCAGGCTGCAGACTGTGGCGCTGGCAGGTGCCTGCTGAGTTACCCCGAGGGGGCTGTGATCCAGATGCACACTACAGGTTTTCTGCAGACTCAATAAATAATATCTCTTTTGCATATATGTGGATGTTTTAAAAGTATGTTATACTGTTATGATTAATAAGACAAAAATTAACTTCAAAATATCATGGAATTCTAAATTATCATTAATATCTTATCACAATATGGACAGCACAAGGCCAGTATGACCACAAGTGGTATGGGAGGTAGGGCCAGGAGAGCTCAACTTAGTTCTAAGTATCTGAAAGGCATGGGAAGCCCACTCCAGAGCCTCCTCCACAGCCAAAGCGGGTGGGGATCAGTGACAGCACTGCTGTGTACCTCCAACTCCTCCTGCAATTCCAGCACACCTCCCCTCACCCCCCACCCCTGTGGCTCTTCACTTACACATTCTTTCATGTGTGTCCTTTCAAGGGCATCCCAAATCTGGTCTTCCGTGTACTGGTTGAAGGGGTCCAAATTTGATCTAGGGAGAAACACAAGAATTTCTTAGTGGTCCAGCATTTAAACAACCAAATTGCAATGGTGCACGGGAGAAGGGGCCCTCAAAATCCTGAAGGTCACAGATGGCTCATCCCCCAACCAACCAGAGAAGGAGGTTCTGAGAACAGGCTGGGCTTCTCTTTCTTTTTATAAAACTTGATTGAACTTTTCTTATCTTTATTTTGTAAATAACACAAGTTAGTTATAGAAATATTTAAAAATATAAATATGCAAAGCACCAATAAAATAAAAGCCAGAACATGGGTTTAATCACCTCTAATGACACAGCCTAGAAACACTGCTAACATTCTGGCACACATCCAGCTAGGCTTTTTCTATGCATGTTAGTTAAACTACATCTCTCTCTAGATGTACAAACTTAAAAAACACCCTCTCTTCTTTTTTTTTTTTTTTTTTTGAGACAGAGTCTCACTTTGTTGCCCTGGCTAGAGTGCCATGGCATCATAGCTCACAGCAACCTCAAACTTGTGGGTTCAAGTGATCCTCTTGCCTCAGCCTCCCAAGGAGCTGGGACTATAGATGAACACCACAATGCCCAGCTAGTTTTTTCTATTTTTAGTAGAGACAGCGTTTTCACTCTTGCTCAGGCTGGTCTCAAACTCCAGAGCTCGAGCAATCCACCCACCTTGGCCTCCCAGAGGGCTGGGATTACAAGTGTGAGCCATGATGCTTGACCACCACTGTTGCACCTTACTCAATACTGTATCCCAACCACCAGCACACTGTCTACTATTTTTTGTGAATGTAGAAGAACCTATTCCTTCCATCTTCATTTGACTTCTTGGTAAGAGGCATTAATAAGTCACAACCTGGCTCAGCACCCATAGCTCAGCGAGTAGGGCACCAGCCACATGCACCATGAGGCTGGTGGGTTCGAACCCAGCCTGGGGCTGCAATGACAACTGCAACAAAAAATAGCTAGGCATTGTGGCAGGTGCCTGTAGTCCCAGCTACTTGGGAGGCTGAGGCAAGAGAATTGCTTAAGCCCAAAAGCTTGAGATCACTGTGAGCTGTGATACCACAGCACTCTACGGAGGGTGACAAAGTGAGACTCTGTCTCAAAAAAAAAAAAAAAAGTCACAAGCTGTGTGTTTTCTGTGACAGCCCAAGTGAAGAGCAGAGTAGTGGAAGGAGAGTGTATGCACACATTGGATGCAAGTAGACTGAGCTCAAATTGTGGCTCTCTGCCTCTTATATCTGCATGACCTTGGACAAATTACTCTGTCTGCATAACAGAGATATAAGTAGGTTGCTATCAACATCAAGATAGTGTATATACAGTGCCTGGAACACAGCACACAATTACCGGTAGCCATTATACAGAAAAGGCACATGTGTGCATGGCAGACACCTGGTTCTAAAGCTGCATGGTTTTTCTGTCTCATATTCAAAGTATTTTCTTTCTTTCCTTTTTTTTTTTTCTGAGACAGAATCTCCCCATGTTACCCTGGGTAGAGTGCCATGGCATCATCATAGCTCACAGCAACCTCCAACTCCTAGGCTCAAGTGAACCTCCTGCCTCAGCCTCCTGGCATGTACCACTAACTCTTCTATTTTTAGTAGAGACAGGCCTCCCTCTCCCTAAGGCTGTCTCAAACACCTGGCCTCAAGGGATCTTCCTGCCTTGGCCTCTCAGAGTGCCAGGATGACGTTTGACGTGTGTGAGCCACCAAACCGGCCTCCATGCATTTTCCACATGGACGCAGCAATCACAGGATCCTGGGTACAGGATCTGAAATAGTTCTGATACAGTCCTGTCTGTGAAAGGTCTGGATGGGCAAGACTGATCTCTATGGGCATACTATCAGGAAGGGCACCTTAATTAAAGAAGGAGTCCAATTTGCTGATAATCTTAATCTAATGGTGTTAAGTGCAGACCATGGGCTAAGTCTGAGGAGGGCTTCATGTGCTTCTAATAAAACAGACAAACCCAGAGATGCTGGAGGTTCCTGATCCTCCCTGCCCCTCTGGTGGCTGTCTTCACATGTGCCCTGATTGATGAGATCAGATGTACCATTCTCCTTCCAGCTGCCTCTTAGAGAACATCTTCATTGATAACACTAAGAGATTTGGGACAGACTGATATTGTTCTCTGCCTCAAGTCTGAGAAATCAAAGGTTACTCATGCTTTTGCCTGGTTTATCAAAGACTGCTGCAAGTTCCTATAGGACAAGGTTAGCAAGACAATCTTCTGAGTGACAGTTATCTAGGCGGCAATGAATATGCTCACAGTCAAGTACTCTCTCCCCTATTCCTGTGATCTAATACAGACCTACACATCCTTCAGAGAACCCCTGGCCTTTAGGGTCACAACAGGGATCGCTCTTTAGAACTATAACTCTCAGAGCTCTTTAAAAGAAAATCATTCTGATTTTTAATTTATTATTATTCTATTTACTTACTTTAATAAGTTCTTCAAAGCTCTTTATAATTGTCCTTGGAAATCATTATCAAGCCTCAAAAAGGCAACCTACAACCAGTAGTGGTGGCACCCCACCCCACGGGAAATCACACCTGCTTTCAAATAGGGGTCCAGTCCTGCCTGGGCTGTCCTGTCTTGGTCTTTACGCAGCAGGACCATGAGATTCTGTGCTAAAGAACCACCTATGCCCATTACAAGGAGCTGAATCTGCCCTCAGGCTGGAATAGCTAAAGACAGAGTCAACATGGGGTTTGCTGTGGGCTGTCCTGGACCTTCCTTGTGCGCTATGACTCCCACTTAGAGTCATTAGATCCTCTTGAACTTGAATCTCCTCCACCTTGGCCTCCAGTCTGGCAAGTCACTTCCTGTTGTGCTGCCATGTGCCTAAGTCCCAATCTTCATAGCCTCCGGCTGCAAGGTTTGGGGTGCCACACTGTTTTGCCTCCTGGGGTCTCTGAGTACTGCCAAGTTTCTGCCACTCTGCTCTCTGCCTATGGAAAATCTGTTACCTTAGGCTAGAATTCCCAGCACTAGTAACGTGACAAACTGTCACCTGTGGCTCGACACCTCACTTTTTGGACCATTGCTCAAGTCTGTCCTTTCTCTACCTCCTCCTGGCAGAATTGCTTAATTCTAGGTTTTGGATCTTACCTCTCACCTCTACTGAGTCAAGTCCTCTACACAGAGTATGACCTCTGGAAATACCTGCTCGAGACTTGAGTGCCTGATGTTGGTTTCCAGAATAGGAATGTGCAGCTAACTCCCTTAGACTCAGCCTAGGAAGTGTTCCTTAACACTGTGGCGTGACCTCCAGTGATACAGGTTGAATTATGTCTCCCAAAAAGAGATGCTGAAGTCCTAACCCCCAGTACATAAGAATGTGACTTTATTTGGAAATAGGGTCACTCTAAATATGATTAATTAAAATGAGGTCACACTGGGCTGGACCAGAACAGGGTGAGCCCTTAATCTACTATGACTGGTCCTCATAAGAGATGGCCATGTGGAGGCAGGGTCACATAGGGAGAATGTCATGTGATGCTGGAGGCAAAATCTAGAATGATCCATAAGATAAAGGATGCCACCGATTGCTGCAGATTACTAAAAGCTGGAAGAGGCAAGCAAGAACCCTAACTACAGGTTTAAGAAAGAGTACGGCCCTGCTGACACCATATTTTAAGACTTGTGGAATTGGGTGGCACCTGTGCTCAGTGAGTAGGGCGCCGGCTCCGTATACTGAGGGTGGTGGGTTCAAACCCGGCCCTGGCTGAACTGCAACCAAAAAACAGCTGGACATTGTGGTGGGCGCCTGTAGTCCCAGCTACTTGGGAGGCTGAGGCAAGAGAATCACCTAAGCCCAGGAGTTGAAGGTTGCTGTGAGCTGTGATGCCACAGCACTCTACTGAGGGCAATAAAGTGAGACTCTTTCTCTAAAAAAAAAAAAAAAAAAAAATTTTGGAATTATAAGAATAAATTTCTGTTGTTTTAAGCCACCCAGTTTGTGGTACTTTATCACAACCTTAAGAAATAAATACATACAGTGAGTTCATCAGATAAACCACAAGTACAACAGTCTCCCTTTGTCTGTGGGAATACGTTCCAAGGCCCCCAGTAGATACCTGAAACTTCTAATAGTACCAAACCCTAGATACACTATGTTTCTTCCCATACATAAACATCCATGATAAAGTTTAATTTATAAATAGATACAGTAAGAGATTAACAATAATGATAAATACTAGCTAGGACAATTAAGAAGGCCAAGGAGAGTACTTCATAGCTGACTGCAGTGCTCACCAGCAATGAGGTACGTAGCACTTTTTCTAGGATGAGTTTGTGAACTTAATTGTCAGACCACACATGACAATAGCTCTGATTGGCAATTCCAGAAAAAGAGTTCCAAAATTGCTTTGAAGGGTGGCATTGATGCATAGTTTCCCAAGGGAGTACCTTGAAGGCAACTATAGTGATATTCAGCAATTGAAGTATGTAGCACTTTTTCTAGGATGAGTTTGTAAACTAATTCATTGACCTCTTAGAATAATTATAATATAATACTATAATAAAAGTTATATGGTGTCTCTAGGATATCACATTTTTTGGACTACAGTTGAGCCTG
The DNA here is from genome assembly GCA_963574575.1 of Galagoides demidoff. Classification (NCBI taxonomy): domain Eukaryota; kingdom Metazoa; phylum Chordata; class Mammalia; order Primates; family Galagidae; genus Galagoides; species Galagoides demidoff. The sequence goes on along the minus strand of CAUYQV010072439.1, from coordinate 24,100 downwards.
GGTAACTGGAAACACAGAAAGTGAAACTACAGATAAAGGGAGGCTGCTGTATGCAGGGGCCTGCTCACCAAGACTGTCCTATCAGATTTTCTACGGGTGAAGACTCAGCAAATATTGACAGGCTCACCATTCAAACTACCTAGGCCCATCACAGCAGCTCAAGATGCCTCAGAAGACTAACAGTGGGTTCCAGATGCGAGAAGAATACTGACGTACACCTGTATGTGGTACACATACACACATCTAGGCAAACCAGACTGGTCTCAACAGGGAGCCCAGTCAGGAACAGAAAAAAATACATTCCCATTAGAGAAGCCAGATAGTCTTGCATCTGACCCAGGACACAAATGAAAGCAAAGTTATGCTTCTACTGTATCAAGAGTGTTCAGTTAAGTGGATGGATAGAAAAAGTATCTGAACATGAGGGTAGTTATTTTATTTTATTTTTTTTGAGACAGAGTCTCACTATGTGCCGTGGCATCACAGCTCACAGCAACCTCAAACTCTTGGTCTTAAGTGATTCTCTTGTCTCAGCCATCCAAGTAGCTGGGACTATAGGTGCCTGCCACAACGCCCGGCTATTTTTTGTTGCAGTTGTCATTGTTGCTTAGCTAGCCTGGGCTGGGTTTGAACCCGCCACCCTCAGTGTATGTGGTTGGCGTCATAACCACTGTGCTATGGGTGCCAAGCCAAGGGCAGTTATTTTTAATCATCAGAACCTAAAGACCTGTTGTTGGCCAAAAGTGCATTTGCACTTTTGGTTCTCAGTGTTTTATTTTTTTTATTTTTTTTGCAGCTTTTGGCCAGGGCTGGGTTTGAACCTGTCACCTCCGGCATATGGGGCTGGCACCCTACTCCTTTGAGCCACAGGTGCTGCCCTCAGTATTTTATTTCTATTTTATTTTATTTTATTTTATTTTTTTGAGACAGAGACTCAAGCTATCCCCCTGGGTAGAGTGCCATGGCTTTACAGCTCGCAGCAACCTCCAACTCCTGGGCTCAAGTGAGTCTCCTGCCTCAGCCTCCCAAGTAGTGGGACCACAGGTGCCTGCCACAACGCCCGGCTATTTTTTGGTTGCAGCCATCATTGTTGTTTGGCGGGTCTGGGCTGGATTCGAACCCACCACCTTAGGTGTATGTGGATAGCGCCGAGCCTAGTATTTTATTTTTAACAACAGCCTAAGCCAGCCTACTGGCCACTCTAAGTGAAGCCAAGACTATCTCTTAGAGTATGAGACTGTATAGCAATTTGCTCCTGGTACAGGAGACACTGTCCTAAACCTGTAGCCCGTCAGCTGTACAGTGTGACTCCTTAGCAGCCTCAGTCCTCAGAGCAGGCGGCTTTGGGACTCGCATACCTTCTTCTACCAGGAAGCTAGAGGAAAACTCAAAATAATTATTCAAAATATGGAGTAAACGAGGCAGTGCCTGTGGTTCAGTGGGGAGGGCTCTGGCCCCATATACCGAGGGTGGCAGGTTTGAAACTGGTCTGGCCAAATTGCAACAAAAAAATAGCCGGGCATTGTAGCGGGCACCTATAGTCCAGCTACTTGGGACTAAGCCTAGGAGTTGGAGGTTGCTGTGAGCTATGATGCCACCACACTCTACGGAGGGCGATAAAGTGAGACTCTACCAAAAAAAAAAAAATAAAGAAAGAAAGAAAGGAAAGTAGAATAAATGACTAGAGAGTCTGTTGCGGACTCTGCTCTTTTGGCTGTGATTGTGATTTGAGAACTAGAGCTATTCCTCCAAAGTAAAAAAATTTGAGATCAAAAGGAGAGAGGGCAACCAAATAGGTAGAAATGAGAACACTGCTTCTTGCTAATGAATAGATGCCTAGCAGAACCACTCTAGGTGATGAGAAGGCACTTGCCAGCCCCAGGGGACCAAGACTCAGAGATTGACTAGAGTGACAGGTGGGCATGGCCAGTGTGACCTCCAGCCTAGCCATGCTTCAGACAGTCTTCAGGATAGAAAGCAGGGCATTGGGGCAGGCCAGGGCTGGACTTCCTGGGACCTCTGGGGAAAGGGAGAGGAAAGCAAAGTAGTGCCAGGGCTTTGAGACAGAGAGGGGCCAGCAAAAGTAGTTAAGGCCTGCGTGAGAAGGGGGTCTCTCTTCCAAGGGCCAATTACCAGGGTAAAGGGCAGAGGAAACCAACAGACCACAGAAGCATAGGCCTGAGAGCTCAAACCAAGATAGACAGATGAGGAAGGGCTGGGCTGCAGGTATCGGAGAGGACTGACATTCTGGCTAATCTAGGTGTGGTCCCAAATTACTTGGTATATGACTTAGATTATATTTGCATGCAGAACTCAGACATTTATATTTTCTGACTTTCTTGGTTTTGTTTTGGTTTTACTTTGCTTTCCCTCTCAGATTTCTTGCAAGCTTTAATTGCTGCTGGTATCATTGTAAAGATACAGTTTCCAGAGTCTCCAGGAGACACATGAGGAAACTGCTGATGTAGCCTGTTCTTGTCCTGGGAAACTCTTGATAGGCTTTCTGTCTTCTAAGAAAAGCAAAAGGTACCACAAGCTCTATGTTCTTTGGGATCTGAAAGAAACCTCCAGAAGACAAAAGATTTGGGATTTCATTTTTCCTCACTGTCTACAATGGACTGAAAAGCCAAAATTAGAGCTGGCAGACAATTAAATTGAAATGATTGTCTTGGTTTACAAAGCTGACTTGTCCACATAGCATTGTAAGCTCTGGAACTACAAACTCAGGACACCAGCACACCAATTTCTGAGCTGTCCTTAAAGTAGCAAACCTTTCTCTGGGGGTAACAAATGGTCCTACTTCCATGATGTTCTACAAACACCAGCTACACATGCCCATAGTCCGTTATTAACCACCAATTCCAGAAACCCCCAATTCATAAACCCAAATGCAATGCCATAAAACTTCAAATTAAAACTGAAGCTTCTTTATAGCAGCGTTTTCAAGAGGGGTCTAAAGTTTAACGTGCCTCATTTCCTAATGCTCTGATGAAAAAACTTTAAAAATAGCCTTTTCGGGTGGCACCTGTGGCTCAAAAGGGTAGGGTGCCAGCCCCATATGCTGGAGGTGGCAGGTTCAAACCCAGCCCCAACCAAAAAAATAATAATAATAATAATAAAGAAATTTTAAAAATTTGTTAAAAATAGCCTTTTGAACAGAGCCAAATATTATAAGGCCAATATTTTTTCTTTCTTTCTTTCTTTTTTTTTTTTTTTTAAGAGACAAAGTCTTACTACTTGGTAGAGTGCCATGGTATCACAGATTACAGCAACCTCCAACTCCTGGGCTTATGCGATTCTCTTGCCTCAGCTTCCGGAGTAGCTGGGACTATAGGCATCTGCCACAATACCCAGCTATTTTTCTATTGCAGTTTGGCCAGGGCCAGGTTCAAACCCACCACCCTCATTATATGGGGCTGGTGCCCTACTCACTGAGCCACAGGTGCTGCCCAGGCCAATATTTTTTCAAAGGTGTTCCTGCAGCAAACAGATCTATGGGAAGAGCAGATTTGGCAACACTTCTAATTTCTTAATTTCAGACTTACGTCTTTAACAAACTCTATGTCACTTGTTTGACCTTGTTACCTCAGTACTCAAAGGGAATGACTTATTATCATCAACAGATCCAAGTACCTGCTGTCCAAATTCAACTAGACAGATGCCAAAATAAACACACCCAAGACTGCTGGCTCTCCATGAACACAGGTGATAATTCACTTTATTTACTGTTATGGACTAAATGTGTGCTCCCCAAACTCATGTACTGAAACTCTGCCATGCTGGCATTTGGAGGTGGGGCCTTATGGAGGGAATTAGGTTTAGAGAAGGCAATGAGGGTGGGGCCCACTAATGGAAGAAGTGCCTTTATTAAGGAGAGACACAGAGCCCTCTTTCTCTCCTCTCTCTACATGTATGGACTAAGGTAAAGCCATGTGAGGACATAACAAGATGGTGACTGCCAACCAGAAAGAGGGCCCTCATCAGACAACCATTCTGGAGTCCCCAGCCTCTAGAACCATAAGAAATAAATCTATGTTGTTGTATGATATTTTGCTTGCTATATACAGTAGCCTGAGAAGACTAAGATATCCATTAAACCTTCTTCAATAAATGATTTCAAATGCCATTTTCCAAAGAAGATGGAGGACCTAATTTTAAAGACAAGACTGAATGCTGCCTGTGGTTATTTGAAATTAAGTTTTGATTCCAACTTTTCTTAAAACTGCTAAAAATTAAAGAGAAAATGACAACAAAACTTTTAGAATGGCTAAAAAAAAAAACAAACAAATAAAAACAAAGACCAATCTAGGTCAACTATATAGTTAAAGTTGTTTTAATTTCCAAAGAGTGGCAGTTTAAATGGAAACAGATGCAAATTATGGAAATCCATTGTTTTTAGGAAGCAGAAGCTTAAGGCTAAAGGTAGGATCAAGTATAGGAAAGGTAACAAGAATAAAGAGACTTCCTTCTTAGCTACTATATTTACAAGGCATAAAGAGGAATTTTATCTTTGTTATCACTGGCAGATTTCAGCAACAAACATTCCGGGACAAGTATCAAAGGTGGCAGAAGATACTGGACAATGAAAGGACAAGGAAACACTTGAGTAATAACATGTCTGGAAGCCATCATTACCACTGCGGCTGTCAGCCTACCCAGGAGAGATGAGAGAATGGAGCAGGAGGCAGGGGCAGGATGATAGTGATGAGGCTGTGAAGGCATTTACCATTTACGGGATGCTTACCATCTTCCAGGTTCTGTACCTGTATAACTTGTGTGAATTCACTCAATCTTCACAACAATAGGGCTTTAAAATATCCCCCTTTTATGGGTGAGGAAAGAGACTCAGGAATGGGTAACTGTCAAAGCCAGTGCACAGAGCTCTGAGCCCAAACCTCTCTGACCTCTGTGCCACCATGCTGCAGGCCTCCCCGCCCCTTCATTAACAAAGTGGCCTGCGCAGTGGAGCTGCTTCATGCTTCTGCAACAGGAAGCACACGGTGTAGGGGAAAGATCTCAGCCCCGTGTGCGGCCTTCAGCATCACTTGGTCCACCATGTCCACCAGGCTTCTAGGTGAAGGTGCTTACCTGACAGTGCCACTGAACAGCACTGGCTCTTGGGGAATGATAGAGAGTTTGCTTCGGAGGTCAGCAAGGCCAATGTCACTGATTCTCACTCCGTCAATCTTGATGCAGCCTCCAGATAACTCCACCAGACGAAAGAGGGCCATGCCCAGAGAGGACTTCCCTGATGAGTCAGAAGACAGGCAGAAAAGCAGCTCTGTTAGCAAATTCTGTGATGACAAAACTAGTTTATCTTTGTGGCAAACTCATCTATTTTTCTATTTCTATTCAGTCATTACTTCAACCAATTAACTGAGCTAATGTATAAAATAATGGAAATAGAAAATAGCAATTAACTTTCCCAGGCTACCAAGCAGATAGCTTCAAATCATATAACTTCAGGCTAAGGAGTGGGAGGGACTATTCCATTTTTCTGAGTAAAATGGAAAAATGCTTCCTGTCACCTTATGAGCAGATACACAGGATCTGATGCTTCTTAGGCAAAGTCAGGCGAAGAGAGACTTCTAAATAACAAGGCTTTCCTCTCTTTGTGCCATTATCAGAGCAGAGAGAGACTAAGTCCTCCCAGTTACCATGCCAGCATCTGGGGAACAGAAGTTCCAGGGACACACATGCAAGGGAAGGAGGCTTTGCCTTGCGTCAATGACCCTATCACGATATCATGATAAAAGACTATAGCAGAGAAGCAGGTTTGAGGCGGAGAATGAAGAGTTCAGTATTAAAGAGATCAGCAGTATAGGTTTTTTTGGATTTTAAGTTTTGGTTTTCAGCCTGGTTCACAGTAACCTCAAACTCCTAGACTCAAGTGATTCTCCTGCCTCAGCCACAACGTCCAGCTAGTTTTTCTGTTTTTAGTAGAGACAAGGTTTCGTTCTTGCTCAGGCTGGTCGCAAACGCCTGAGCTCAAGCAATACACCTGCCTCGGCCTCCCAGAGTGCTAGGATTATAGGCGTGAGCCACTATGCCCCATCCAGTACAGGTTTTCTTAATTGGATCTTCATTTGAGAAGTTATATAAGGAGTATGCATGACAACATTGATCTCCCCCGATCTTGTTACTATTAATTTTTGACACATTTCCTTTTAGTCTTTTCCTCAGAGTTGAGTCATAATAGAGATACAATGTTGTAATTGCTTTTTCACTTAATGTTGTATAACATTATGTTTTCACTTAATGTTTTCATCGTATGGAGGTATTCTTGTTTGATCAGTCCTCTAAAGTCAGACATTTAGTTTATTTTTTAATTTATTTTTTATTTTTGAGACTCTGGGTAGCATGCTGTGGCGTCATCACAGCTCACAGCAACCTCAAACTCCTGGGCTCAAGCAATGGGGTCTCACTCTTGCTCAGGCTGGTCTGGAATTCCTGACCTCAAGCAACCCCCTTGGCTCAGCCTCCCAGAGTGCTAGGATTATAGGCATGAATCACCATGCCAAAACTTGTAACAATGTGGTGGGACGTATCTTAGGGCTGAAACTTTACTCCTACCTCAGATGACTTCCTTGGGAAAAATTCTCAGAACTGAAATTACAGTGTCAAAGGTATATACATTTAAAAGGCTCTCCTATATAGCATCATCATCAACAACAACAAAAGAGCTTGTCCATAATCCTATCTTTCTGCAACTCGGAGCCATGGTTTAGATTTGGGGCTGTAGTGCATTAGCTGCTGGACCATTGTCCTTTGGCTGCACCCCTAGTTCCTGACCTTTCTATCTTCTCTTGCCTCCGTGTTCTGAAAGATCTATCCCGAGAGCTGCAATGAGGTCACCATGACTCAGTTTCTGCAGTAGCACCGAGGGTACAGATAGCCTGATTTATCCCCAGTGTCTGCAGTCACAACCCTGCTGTTGGAATTTGTCCACTAGGCATACCCCTGTCAAACTACCTAATAGGAACCTGAAAACCACCATCTTCCTAATGCAATAATCCTCACACCCATCTACCAGACACAAGTAGAGAAACCTCATCTTTTCTGTAACAGGATAGTTTTTCTTCTAGAAATGAATGACTCTACTCAGGATTGGAAGACTTGGCTACTGGCCCCTTACAGAGATGTAAGGAGGGGAGAGAGACACTCCCCTATGACTGAGGCAGTGCTTTGTTTTAATATGGGTATCTGTGCTAAGGAAGCATGGTACACTAATCAGTGGAAAAAGGCTGTTTCATTTCAACAAAAAGCACCTAGGTTTGAACTGCCTAGGCTGGAAGATGTCACAGTTCTCTGAACCTAGACTACATTTGCACTGATGGCATGTTCTGGAAAGAACGGCAACAAAGCCCTCGTAGTGGTGTCATGAAATCTGAAAGCAGCCATGTTAGGATTAAAGTTTATACTTTGTAAATCAGATAATTTATCATTCTTTTTTGTTTCCTGGTTTATTTTTCTTCTGTATCTTAATGACACCTTGGTATGTATTTTGGTCTGTTTTATCTGTGTTAAAGAAAAACCATAGGAAAGGAGATCAGTCAGCTTTCAAGACAGCAGGGTGTCCCTGGGGACCCACTGAATATGAGCAGAAAGGACTCCAGGGAGAATGGCACAGGCATTTTAGGACAGCCCTTCCCACTGCCTGTGGCTGAAGATTCTCTTCCCAGAGTGAAGAACCTGGAGGCAGTGTCTTGATACAAAAATAATTCCTTAAAATAGAAAGAAGGGGCTCGGCGCCTGTGGCTCAAGCGGCTAAGGTGCCAGCCACATACAACTAAGGTGGCGGGTTCGAATCCAGCCCGGGCCCGCCAAACAATAATGATGGCTGCAACCAAAAAATAGGCAGGCGTTGTGGTGGGTGCCTGTGGTCCCAGCTACTTGGGAGGTGGAGGCAGGAGACTCGCTTGAGCCCAGGAGTTGGAGGTTGCTATGAGCTGTGATGCCATGGCACTCTACCCAAGGGGACAGCTTGAGGCTCTGTCTCAAAAAAAAAAAAAAAAAAAGCAAAAATAGAAAGAAGGAAAGGCTTTCCTTTTCCCTTAGAACAGGGGTCCTTAAACTACGGTCCACAGGCCACATGCGGCCCACCTAGGACATTTATCCAGCCCACCGGGTGTTTTTGATGCTGTTGCCTGTCCTGCTTAGCAGCCGACTTGTCCCAGGCCTGCAGTCCGGCCCTCCAACGGTCTGAGGGACAGTGAACTGGCCCCCTGTTTAAAAAGTTTGAGGACCCTTGCATTAGAGCATTCTTTAAAATAAGTTGGCCAGGCTGGGCTTGGTGGCTCACACCTGTAATCCTAGCACTCTGGGAAGACGAGGTGGGTGGATTGCTAGAGCTCAGGACCAGCTACTCTACTCTATAGTCCCAGCCACTATACTCAGGACAACAGAGTGAGACTCTGTCTCTAAAATAAAATAAAATAAAATAATTTGGTCAGAAAAGACAAAAGACTTTTGTCTAGTTACTGGCAAGAAAAAAAGCTACGGGGTGGCACCTGTGGCTCAGAGGGTAGGGTGCTGGCCCCATATACCAAGGGTGGTGGGTTTGAACCCAGCTCTAGCCAAACTGCAACAAAAAATAGCCAGGTGTTGTGGTAGACGCCTGTAGTCCCAGGTCCTTATGAGGCTGAGGCAAGAGAAAAGCCTAAGCCCAAGAGCTGGAGGTTGCTGTGAGCTGTGATGCCACAGCACTCTACAGAGGGCAATAAAGTGAGATTCTGTCTCAAAAAAAAAAAAAAAGCAGCTATAGGAGGAGTTTTGATACCAAGGAAGCCTGGAGCCCAGAAAGTAAATGCTAACTGAACCCAAGAGATCTCTTAGATGAGGATAATAGGCTAGTAAAAGAAGACAAGCCTCAGTCTCTGAAATGTTATTCGAGAAGGAAAGAGGGAAAGAAATAAATTACTCAAGTCCTGACTTTAGACATCCAAGGGGTATATAGCAACACATTTCTAAGAATAGAGGGAAGCAAAACTCCTAAAATTAAGGATTGTTAATTTTCTCTCTCTTTTTTTTTTTTTTTGTTAGAGTATTACTCTGTCCCCTTGGGTAGAGTACAATGGCATCACTATAGCTCACTACAACCTCAAACTCCCGGGTTCAAGCGATTCTCTTGCTTCAGCCTCAGCAGCTGGGACTGTAGGTACCCACCACCATGCCCAAATAATATTTTCTATTTTTGGTAGAGATGGGGTCTTGCTCTTGCCCAGGCTGGTCTCAAACTCCTAAGCTGAAGCAATCCACCCACCTTGGCTTCCCAGAGTGCTGCGATTACAGGTGTAAGCCACCATGCCCGGCCTCCCAGTGTGCTGGGATTATAGGTGTGAGCCACCATTCCTGGCCTCTATTTCTTTACAACTGATGCCAAAAAAGAAGAATAATTTCCATTCTCCAAAGCAGGCAGCTTCTGATAAATATGAGGCTATCCTGGCAATATATAGCAAAGTCCTTAAAATTCTTTATATATTTTAATTTCTTAGGAATGTTCACTGAAGTTCTATTCATAAGTACGAATTTTTTTTTTTTTTTGAGACGGAGCCTCAAGCTATCCCCTTGGGTAGAGTGCCATGGCATCACAGCTCATAGCAACCTCCAACTCCTGGGCTCAAGCGAGTCTCCTGCCTCCACCTCCCAAGTAGCTGGGACCACAGGCGCCCACCACAACACCCGGCCATTTTTTGGTCGCAGCCATCATTGTTGTTTGGCGGGCCCGGGCTGGGGGTTCAAACCCGCCACCTTAGGTGTACGTGGCTGACGCCTTAGCCGATTGAGCCACAGGCGCCGAGCCTATTTGCCTATTTTTAACCTTACACACAAATGAAATAACAATCTATGGTCTTCTGTAATTGACTTTTTTCATTTAGCTTTAGTGCTCTCAAGGTTCATGTGTGTTGAAGCACAGGACACTACTCCGTTTCTTTTTATGGCTGAGTAATATTCCTTTATAGAGATAGTTACATTTTATATATGTCCACAATTGATCAGTGTTTGGGTTGTTTCTGCCTTTGGTTACAGGTAATGCTTCTTTGAACATTTGTATACCAGTTTCACTATGTACCTGTGTTTTCACTTTTCTAGGGTTCAGATCTAGGAGTGTAATTACTAGGTCAAATGGTAATTCAGTTTGAGTTTTCAAAGAACTGCCAGACTATCTTCTAAACGTTCTATGCCATTTTACTATATATTCCCATCCCTTAATATGAGGGTTCTCATTTCTCCTTATCATCACCAACACTTATTACTGTTTTGCCTTTGAAAATTATGTCCATCCTAGTGTATATTATAGTGGTTTTGATTTGCATTTCTCTAATGAATCAAGATGATGAGTATCTTTTCATGTGCTTGCCATTTTTGTATTGTCTTTGGAGAAATACTTAGAACCTTTGCCCACTATTGGATTCTCTTTTTTATTATAGAGTTGTATGAGTTCTTTATATGTTCTAGATAAAAGTCCCTTGTCAGATATATGATTTGCAATTTTTTTTTTTCATTCATTGGGTCTTTTACTTTCTTTCTTTCTTTTTTTTATTTTTGAGACAGAGCCTCAAGCTGTTGCCCTGGGTAGAGTGCTGTGGCATCACAGCTCACAGCAACCTCCAACTCTTGGGCTTAAGTGATTCTCTTGCCTCAGCCTCCCGAGTAGCTGGAACTATGGGTGCCCACCTTTTTTCTTTTTCTTTCTTTTTTTTTTGGTTGCAGTTGTCACTGTTGTTCAGCAGGCCTGGGCCAGGTTTGAACCCATCACCCTAGGTGTATGTGGCACCCTGCCAACTGAACTATAGGACCTGCCAGGTCTTTTACTTTCTTGATAGTGTCTTTTGAAGCATACAAGTTAATATTGATAAAGTTCAATTTATCTATGCTTTTGTTGCTTACACTTTTGGTGTCATATTATAAAAAGCCATTGCCAAATCCAAGCTCATGAAAATTTACCCCTGTGTTCTCTTTTTAGAGTATTGATAGTTTATTACAAAAGATAGGAAATCTCCCTATCTTTTTAAGGCTGAATAGTATTCCACGGTCCATATCTACTTTAGTGTATTAATCCATTCATGTTTGAACAGGCATCTGGATTACTTGCACATCTTTTAGTTATACACTGTTCTGCTCTAAACATTTAAGTGTACATGTCCTTATGGTAAAATGACTTTTTTCTTTTGGGCAAGTACTTAATAATAGGATTGCAGGATGAAATGTTAGGTCTACTTTTAGTTCTTTGAGGAACCTCCATACCTTTTTTTTTTTTTTTTTTGAGACAATTTTATTTTGTCACCCTCGGTACAGTGCTGTTGCATCATCAAAGCTCATAGCAACCTCAGTTTCTTGGGCTCAAGTGCTTCTCTTGCCTCAGCCTCCCCAGTAGCTGATACCCAGGAGTTTTTCTATTTTTAGTAGAGATAGGGGTCTCATTCTTGGTCAGGCTGGTCAACTCGTGAGCTCAAGCAATCCACCCACCTTGGCTTCACAGAGTGCTAGGATTTCAGGTGTGAGCCACCACACGGGGCCAGGAATCTCCATACTTCTTTCCACAGAGGCTGTATTAGTTTGCAGTCCCACCAACAGTACATGAGTGTTTTCTCTTTGCACCCACACCAGTATCTGTTGCTTTGGGACCTTGGGATGTGGGCCATTCTCACAGGAGTTAGGTGATATCTCAAAGTTGTTTTGATTTGCATTTCTCTGATGATTAGGGACTGTGAGCATTTTTTCATGTTTTTTTGCTTTTCATCCTTGTTAGAAAAGTTTCTGTTCATGTTGCTTGCCCAATTTTGAATGGAGTTGATCTTTTCTTGTTGATTTCCTTGAGATTCTGGTTATTATCTTTTTGTTGGATTTGTAGCATGCAAATATCTTTCCCCATTCTCTAGGTTTTCTTTATGCTTTGTTGATTGTTTTCTTAGCTGTTCAGAAACTTGGCACTTAAATTTAGGTCTTTGATTCATGTTGACTTAAGTTTTGTATATTGTATGAGTAAGCATACAACTTCATTCTTTTGCATGAGGCTATTCAGTCATCCCAGCACCATTTTTATTTATCTTTTTTGAGACTTTACTATGTTTCCTTTGATAGTGTGATGTGGTGTCACAGCTCACAGCAACCTCCAACTCTTGGGCTTAAGTGATTTACATTCCTCAGCCTCTCAAGTAGCTGGGACTATAGGCACTAGCCACAAGGCCCAGCTATTTTTTGGTTGTAGTCATTGTGGTTTGGCAGGCCCAGGCTGGGTTCAAACCTGCCAACTCCCATGTATGTGGCTGGCGCCCTAGCCGCTGAGCTACATGCGCCCTAGCCACTGAGCTACATGTGCCCTAGTCACAGCACCATTTTTAGAAAAGACTTCTTTTCTTCATTGAATGGTCTTGGTAAGCGTATTGAAAAATCACTTGAGGCTGGGTGTGGTGTCTCAGACCTATGATCCCAGCACTTTGGGAAGCCAAAGAAGGGAGGATTGCTTGAGGCCAGGAGTTTCAAACCAGCCTGGACAACATGGTGGCATTTCTGTCTCTACCAAAAATAAAAAAGTCAATTGGGTGTAGATATATGGGTTTAATTTTGGACTCTCAATTCTGCCATTGATCTATATATCTATCATTATGTCAGTCAATACTGCATTGTACTGATTATTGTAGCTTTGTAGTAAGATTGGAAATTGGAAAATGTAGTATCTCTTTGTTCTTTTTCAAAAGTATTTTAGTTATTCTGTGTCCCCTGAGTTTCCACATGAATTTTAGGATCAGCTAGTCAATTTCTTCAGCGAAGCCAGTTGGAATTCTGACAGGGATGGTGGTGAATCTATATCAAGTTGAAGAATATTATCATGTTAATATTAAGTTGCTTGATCCACAAATATGGAGTATCTTTACATTTACTTAGGTTGTCTCTAATGCTTCCAACTGAGTTAAGTTTTACACTTACTATTAAATATATTCCTAACAATTCTTTTTTATCCTCCCATATTAAAAGTATTTTTTGTAGAGATTGGATCATCTTCTTGTCTGAGACTCCAAAAGTACTGGGATTATAGGCATAAGCTACCATTCTTGGCTAGAATTTTATTTTATTGTTTCTGATGCTCTTTCTTGTAAATGAAATTGTTCTCTGAAGTTCATTTTTGGATTGTTCATTGCTAATGTATGGAAATGCACTTTTTGTTAATTATTATCTTGCAACTTTGTTGAAGTCATGCTTTTTTTGGGGGGGTGTAGATTCCTTAGCATTTTTCTATATGTATTATCCTGTCATCTGTGAATAGTAACAGTTTTACTACTTCTTTCTAATTGGGATGCCTTTTTCTTCATATACTCCTTTATTATTAAAATTTGTATTTCTTTGGCCCCATCAGTGATTCTCAGACTATTTTGATCTGTGAATTTCTGGGGGTCCCAGAGAGCCTGTCAAAGGGTCTGCATACTATCATGTTTTTAATTGTGTCGACATTTTCATTGATAATTCAAAGGTGTGATGGATAAAAATGCTGGTCACATTGCACTTAGTAGCACTAAATATTTATTTTATTCTTTGTTTCCCAACTCATGCTGTTTAAAAAAATATATATTATCCCCTTGACAATGCATTGTAAATTATTTTGTTAAATTTTGGACCTGGTATACATGTCTTTTTAATATTCTGTGTGATGAAGTGAGTCCACATAAAACATTTCAGCTGCATATGGCAGCAAAATGGTTGCCTTGTGAAAATGGACGTGTGATTGAGTTGTGAGCTATATACTACTAGCTGCTTTTTTCATAAAACATCATTTCTGTTTGATGAAATGATTGACTCAAAAGGGTATCCAAATTTTTTTTTTGGGTTATCCAGATTTTTAATCTTTGACAGGTGTTTTCTTAAATGAAGAAAGCAAGCCTGTTACTTCAAGGAAGATTAGTAGTCTTAGTTGCCAGTGATAAAATTTGAGCTTTCAGCCAAAAATTAGAATTTTCGAAAACTTGAACTTGAGCTTGACAGCTGCCTAATACTTACATATTTTTCTGGTGAGGTTGATGATAGAACTTGTGATGATGTAATTTTTTGATATTGTGTAATGAAATGTGCTTATGTTGGAAAGATCTGTATAACTCAGTGAACCAGTAATTTCCAGATCCCCAGTGCATGATGTTACAAAATTATACACAGGCAAAAGATCTACGTAGGGTAAGGTAGATTATCAGATTTTATTATCATAGAATATTGATATGATTTTAGTTTTTACATTGCAGGCTTGGTGCCTGTGGCTCAAGCGGCTGAGGCGCCAGCCACATACCCCTAAGGTGGCGGGTTCAAATCCCCAGCCCGGGCCAGCCAATCAACAATAATGGCTGCAACCAAAAAATAGCCGGGCGTTGTGGCGGGCGCCTGTGTTCCCAGCAACTTGGGAGGCAGAGGCAGGAGACTCGCTTGAGCCCAGGAGTTGGAGGTTGCTGTAAGCATTGAAGCCATGGCACTCTACTCAGGGGGATAGCTTGAGGCTCTGTCTAAAAAAAAAAAAAAAGTTTTTACATTGCAACTAATTTTAAGAAATTACTACTTATCAACTTTTGATATAATGTCAAAAAGAAAATATGCAACATTATTTGACAAGGCTATTAAAATATTCTTCCAACTTGAAATCTTTTGAGGATGGTTTTTTTTTTTTTTTTTTTGAGACAGAGCCTCAAGCTGTCGCCCTGGGTAGAGTGCTGTGGCATTACAGCTCACAGCAACCTCTGACTCCTGGGCTCAAGTGAGTCTCCTGCCTCCACCTCCCAAGTAGCTGGGATTACAGGCACTGGCCACCCAGCTATTTTTTGGTTGCAGCTGCCTTTGTTGTTTGGCGGGCCTGGGTTGGATTCGAACCTGCCAGCTCAGGTGTACGTGGCTGGCGGCTTAGCCGCTTGAGCCACGGGCGCTGAGCCATTGAGGATGGATTTTCTTCATGTACTTCAATTAAAACCATATATGGGCTCGGAACCTGTGGCTCAAGTGGCTAAGGTGCTAGCCACATACAGCTAAGGTGGCACGTTTGAATCCAGCCCAACCCGTCAAACAACAATGACAGCTGCAACCAAAAAACAGCTGGGCATTGTGGCGGGCGCCTGTGGTCCCAGCAACTTGGGAGGCAGAGGCAAGAGACTCTCTTGAGCCCAGGAGTTGGAGGTTGCTGTGACCTGTGATGTCATGGCACTCTACCAAGGGGGACAGCTTGAGGCTCTGTCTCAAAAAACAAACAAACAAAAAAAACCAAACCATATATGGCCACAGGAAAAAAATCCAGAAGCAGAATAGTCTTCTATTGAGCCAGACTATACCCTAGATTTTCAAATTGCTGTCCCACTGAATTTTTTAGTGGAAAATATTTATTTAATGAATTTATTATTTATAAACTAATGAACATTTTTTAGTATTAGTTCACAATATGGTAAATGTTGGTAGATATAAACCACCTGTACATAAACTCTTTGAAGTTTTAAATACTTAAGCAGGAAATAGGGAGTCCGGAAGGCAAAACGTTTGACAGCTACTGGGCTGCATCATCTTAAAAGTTCTTTCCCTTCCTTATTCAGGATTTTGTTTCTTCTATCCCTTAAGCATGTTGATTATCTAAGGGTTAGTCCTTAGGTCTATATATTATGAAGAAATGGAAGTAAGGATTTAATCCACTCTCATGATTTCACTTTTCAGAGTATTTTATTTCCAGCAAGGCCAATTTTCCAAGCTTTAGTCCTGTGTCCTTATTTGTTAAGTGCTACACATTTTAAGTGTCGTGCATTACCTTCAAGTTTAACAAAAGTGAAATCAAATCCTTTGTGTTCTCATGTTTGTTCTTTTTCTTGCTTATATGAATTTCTTACACCGGAATCTATTTTAGTGCTTCACTCTTTTCTAGACCCCAGGAACTTTACAGAGGAATCACCTGGGATCTTAGAAAAAATTGAAGATTTTTTTTTTTTTTTTTTGTCTCTGCTTTTGTCTGAGAGTTTTTATTCTAACAGGCTTTGAGGTGCTGGTACTGTTGGTCCTTGGAACTCACTGAGTTGAAAGACCTGCCTTGGAAAACTTTAATTTGGTTAATTCTGTTCTATGTTTTTCTTGTAGTGTATTTTAATTCTTTATATTTGTAAGATTTTATAAGCCACTTTTGTCTTATATAGTTAATTTAGGTTTATCCTCGTTTACTCTATCTTTTGTTGTTTTTTGCTTCTCTGGCCTTTCATCTGGGATCACTTTTATTTTAGCATTTCCTTGGGGTGGCTCTGCTGTTGATATTTTTTCCAGTGCTTGCTTGTTTTCTAAAATGGAAATAAAGTACATTTTCAGACAAGAAACACTGAAATAGGATTGAATTGCAGTTTGCTAGTTACTAATGCTTCTTCCAACAAGTTACTGCGTTGTCCCTGGCTTACGTGTTGTTTCTACTGAGAAGTTAGCCATCAGTTTTACTTTTGCTTCTTTGAAGATGAGTTCTTTTTTCATCTGTTCAGTTTTAATATTTTCTATTTTTGGTCTTTAGCAGTTTTACTATGATATATCTACATCTGTTTTTATATTTTACTTGGGATTTATAGTGCTTCTTCAATCTGTGGTTTGAGTTTTTAAAAATTTGTTTTGGAAGTACTTAGCCTTTATTTCTACATGTGTAGTTCCTACCTCATTCTTTTGTCACCTATGCCTTTTCATCATCTTGTCTCTTTTGCTTTTTTCTATTATTTTCTTCTTTTTGTCTTTTGTTCTTCAGTCTGAATATTTTGTTTGACCCATCTTTCTTTCCCTTATCCTCTCTTAATCTGTGTATAATCTGATATTAAAGCCTTCTAATGAAATATCAGTTTCAGATACTGTATCTTTTAATTCTTTGGCTTTTGATTCCTTTTAAAACACTCTTCAGAGCTTTGCTGAAATTCTCCATCTTATCCAGTATCTTGAATGTTTTATTGTAGAGTTTCCATCTGATGACTAATATCTGAACTTCTATTTTATTGTCCTCTTGTTTCCTCACCTCTGTTTTTATTTATATGATATGTGGTCTTGTTTTTTGTAATGCCTGGTCATTTTAAAACTTTATAGCAAAATTAAAACCTAAAAAGTCATGTGTAGAAATGGGAAGGTTTGTGGGCAGTGAACGCTTACATACCTATCACCCAGTTAGTATTTACCAAATCATGGGCAATTGCTTCATCTGTACCATACCTGTTACTTCTCTCTCCCTGACTGGATTATTCTGAAGCCAATCCAGGTATTATATGTTGTCTGTAGATATTTCAGTATAGTTTTCTTGGTTTTTTAATTGGTAGAGATGGGGTCTCATTTTATTTCCCAGGCTGGAGTGTGGTGTGCCATTGTAGCTTATCATAGCTTTGAACTCCTGGGCTCAAGTAATCCACCCATTTTAGCCTTGCTAGTAGCTGGGACTGCAGGTGTGTGCTACCAGGCCAGTCTAAAATTTTAGTTTTTTAGTGTAGATGGTGTGCTGTGTTGCCTACGCTGGTCTGTTACTGGCCTCAAGCAGTCCTCTTGCCTTGGCTTCTGAAAGTGCTGGGATTGCAGGCATCAAAATAGTTCTTTAAATAAAAGACAAATCTTTTAAGATATATAATGACAATATGATTACCACAGTTAAACAATTAAGAGTAATTTCTCTTTAATATATTTTTTTAAGTTGTGGGGATCTTGCTCTTACTCAGGCTGGTCTTGAACTCCTGAGCTCAAGGGATACTCCCACTATAGCTTCCCAGAGTGCTGAGGTTATAGTTGTGGGCCACCACATCCAGCCTGATTAATTTCTTTTTATTTTTTTTAACTTTTTTAAATTGAAGGTTTTTGTTTTTTTTTTTTTAAGAGATAGGGGCTGTATTGCCCCTGCTAGCTTTGAGCTCCTGGGCTCAAGCAGTCCATATCCCACCATACTTGGCTTGGTTTTTTCATTTTTTTTTTTTTTTTTTTGAGACGGAGCCTCAAGCTATCCCCCTGTTTAGAGTGCCATGGCATCACAGCTCACAGCAACCTCCAACTCCTGGGCTCAAGCGAGTCTCCTGCCTCCGCCTCCCAAGTAGCTGGGACCACAGGCACCCTCCACAACGTCCGGCCATTTTTTGGTTGCAGCCATCATTGTTGTTTTTGCCGGCCCGGGCTGGGGATTCGAACCCACCCCCTTGGGTGTGCGTGGCTGGCGCCTTAGCTGATTGAGCCACAGGCGCCGAGCCAACATTTCCACTTCTTAAAGCCTATTATACAAAATATAAACTAGGAAGTTATTCAACTCTAACTGACATGTTTGACAATCACTTATTCAAATTACTTAGCAGCACTGTTATGTATTTTGTTAACTGTGGTAAATATACAACATAAAACTTGCCATTTTAATCATTTTTAAGTAAATGTATGAGGTTTGTATAGTTTGAGATGTCACAATGTTATATAACCTCAACACCATCAATTTCTAAGACTTCTATGTGCTGATTAAACTCCCCATTTCCTACTCTCCCTAACTCTAACTACTTCCCTATGAATCTGCCTATGCTAAGTACCTGATATGTTGTAACTGGAACTGTACAATATGTATCCTTTTATGTCTGGTTTATTTCACTTATCACAATGATTTCAAGGTTGTAGCAAGTACCAGAACTTCATTCCTTTTTAAAGCTGAATAGTATTCCAATGTTTGCATATACTACATTTTGTTTATTCAGATACATAGGTTGTTTCTACCTTCTATGGTGAATAGTGCTGCTACAAACACTGAAGTATCTATGAGTCCCTCCTTTTAAGTGTATACATCTAGAAATGGAATTGCTGGACCATATGGTCAGTCAATGTATAACTTTCTCAGGAACTGTCAAACTGTTTACCATAGCAGCTTTTTCATATTCACTCCAGCAATGCACAAGGTTTCTAA
Source organism: Galagoides demidoff (assembly GCA_963574575.1). NCBI lineage: Eukaryota > Metazoa > Chordata > Mammalia > Primates > Galagidae > Galagoides > Galagoides demidoff. The sequence goes on along the minus strand of CAUYQV010072439.1, from coordinate 5,217 downwards.
TTTCTGGACATTCTCACCAACACCTGTTATTTTTATTTTTTTTGATTAATAGCCAACCTAATGAAGTGGTATCTCATTGTGGTTATAATTTAAATTTGCCTAATGATTAGTGAAACTGAGCATCTATTCATGCACTTACTGGCCATTTGTATTCTTCTTTAGGGAACTATATATTTAAATCCTTTCACCTATTATTTTGTTTTTTTTTTTTTTTTGAGACGGAGCCTCAAGCTATCCCCCTGGAGCCATCATTGTTGTTTGGCGGGCCTGGGCTGGGGACTGGAACCCACGACCTTAGGTGTACGTGGCTGGCGCCTTAGCCGATTGAGCCACAGGCGCCCAGCCTCACCTATTATTTTGATTGGGTTGTTTAGAGTTTTATGGTTCTTCTTCAGTTGTAGGAATGTTCAATGGTTAGCAAGCGAAAATTCATGAAGAAAAACAAGTATTAGAGTTGTGCTCCAATTTGAAATGTCCAAAATCTACCCTGAACTTTTTATAGTCTCAACTTCCTTTTATGAAATCCCATCCTCAAAGTCTCTAAAACTAAACATTGTAACATTTCCTTTATCCTCTATATCCAAAAGATCACTAACTTCTTTCCTATCTCCCTCAGCTTTCTCACCTCTGCTTCTCTTTCTTCAAGGAACCAACCTCTCTCACCACAAAATAATTTCCCAGACCAACAGCCTCTCCAGTCACACCATTCTGTATATTATCAACAAAATAATCTCTTCTCAAAATACAAAACTGATGATTTTCCCACTTTAAAATCCTTGGCAGGCTCCTTCTGCATACAGTTTAAAATTCAAAGTCCTTGGTTTATACACACAGGCCTGCCATCTGGATACTTCCAACACTCACTTGCATCTCTCCACACCTACACTCTGTGTATAGCCATTCTGAACTTAGAAAAAGTCATGTCTTCCATAATCCTTTTTGGTTTTTTTTTTTTTGAGTCTTTCTTTGTCGCCCTGGATAGAATGTTACGTCATCAACATAGCTCACAACAACCTCAAAACTCTTGGGCTCAAGTGATTTTCTTGCCTCAGCCTCCCAAGCTCCTGGGACTACAGGCACCTAAAATGCCCAGCTAGTATTTTCTATTTTTAGTAGAGACAGGGTCTCACTCTTGCTCAGGCTGGTCTCCAACTTGTGAGCTTAAGCAATTCTCCCATCTCAGCCTCCAGGAGTGCTGGGATTACAGGCATGAGCCACCCTGCCCAGGCTCCATAACTCTTTTCTCTGCCTAAAATGACATTCTTTCAACAATTTCCAATTCAAACAGCGTCTTCTTTCAAAAACCCTTTGGAACTCAGTCCTATAAGCTCTCACCATACTGTAGACACACAGTTATTATTAATATAAAGCACTTAGAGTACATCATTTTAGTTTATCTGCTCTTTCCTGAGAGTCCTTCAATGGCAAAAACTGTATATTCATCCTTGCAGTCCCAAAACCCAACACAATGTCTAAAACTGAATTAGACTAAATGCTTGCAGGACGCATAAAAGAATGAACAAATAGAATCTAAGTCACACACACCTGGTATTATTTCTTAACCAAAATGTAAAATTATCTTTCCCATATTAGTAAGAAGACTAAGTTACAATATATTTTCCAAGCCCAAAGGACGGCAATTCAAAATCTTATGATTACAATTGCAAGTGATCTTAAAAGAGACAACATACCTAACTGTACATGCATCAACTCCAGACAAATTAAGACAAAAACATAGAAGCAAAAAACTATTTAGCCGGGCACAGTGGCTCACACCTATAATCCTGGCACTTGGGAGGCCAAGATGAGTGGATTGCCTAAGCTCACAGGTTGGAGACCAGCCTGAGCCAGAGTGAGACCTCATCTCTAAAAACAGCTGGACACTGTGGCAAGTACCTGTAGTCCTAGCTACTCAGGAGGCTGACACCAGAGAATCGCTTGAGCCTAAGAGTTTGAGGTTGCTGTGAGCTATGATACCAGGACACTCTACCGAAGGTGACAAAATAAGACTGCCTCAAAAAAAAAAAAAAAAAAATCAACTATTTGGATATTGCAAAATCCACTTTTCACATCTATAGTACCTACCCAGGCGTCCTTAAACTACTGCCCATGAACCACATGCAGCCCACCTAAGACATTTATCCAGCCCGCCGGGTGTTTTTGCCGCCGCTGCCTGTCCTGCTTAGCAGCCAACTCCTCCCCGGGGGCCCGCAGTCCAGCCATCCAACCATCTAGGGGTCAGTGAACTGGCCCCTTGTTTAAAAAGTTTGAGGACCCCTGAAAGCTATATGAGAAAAAAATTATCATCAAAAAGATCACTAGGGTGGCGCCTGTGGCTCAAAGGAGCAGGGCGCCAGCCTCATATGCCAGAGGTGGTGAGTTCAAACCCACCCCTGGCCAAAAAAAAAAAAAAGATCACTAGTGGGCAGTGCCTGTGGCTCAAAGGAGTAGGGCGCCAGCCCCATATACCAGACGTGGTGGGTTCAAACCCAGCCCTGGCCAAAAACTGAAAAAAAAAAAAAAAAATCACTAGCTTTGGCTTGGTGGGCACAGCTCAATGGTTAGGGCATGGGCCACATACATGGAAACAGGCAGGTTCGAACCCGGTCCAGGCCTGCTAAACAACAAAAAAAATAGCAGTTCAGTATCAGGAACACAGTGGTAATGTGCCAGGCACATACATCAAGGCTGTCGGGTTTGAACCCAGCCCTGGCCAGCTAAACAATGGCAGCTGCAACAAAAAATAGCTGGGCATTGTGTTGGGTGCCTAGAGTCCCAGCTACTTAGGAGGCTGAGGAAAGAGAATCAGTTAAGCCCAAGAGTTGAAGGTTGCTATGAGCTATGATGCCAACATAGCGAGACTGTCTCCAAAAAAAAAAAAAGATCACTAGCTTTACTACTCCTGGAATGAAATATATGCGCATACGCCCTCAAATTTTGTAATAATAATTCAGTTTATCCTTTCTAATAAATAGTAAGAGTAAAATACTCATTAGGAAATAGTTAATGGGGTGGCACCCATAGCTCAGTGGGCAAGGCGCTGGCCACATATACCACGGCTGGCAGGTTCAAACCCGCCCAGGCCAGCTAAAACAACAGTGACAAAAGCAACCAAAAAAAAAAAAAAATAGCCAGGCATTATGGCAGGTGCCCGTAGTCCCAGCTACTTAGGAGGCTGAGCCAAGAGAATTGCTTAAGCCCAAGAGTTTAAGGCTGCTATGAGATGTGATGACACAGCACTCTACGCAGAGCGACAGCTTGAGACTCTGTCTCAAGAAAAAAAAAAAAGTAAATAGTTAATGGGATGTGAGGAAGAAAGAAACAGTGCTTTGGTACAGGATTTCACTATTTACAAATGTAGAAGTTAACATCAAAGCTTCCAAAACCTCTTGTCAAATCTTACTCAACTACTATAAATGTATTCATTTCTCCCCCCTTTTCATTCTAAAAATTCACAGTAAGAACAGCTGAAGTAATACAGTGAAACATGTTTCCCCGGCTCGGCGCCTGTGGCTCAATCGGCTAAGGCGCCAGCCACGTACACCTAAGGTGGCGGGTTCGAATCCCCAGCCTGGGCCCGCCAAACAACAATGATGGCTGCAACCAAAAAATGTCCGGGCGTTGTGGCGGGCGCCTGTGGTCCCAGCTACTTGGGAGGAGGAGGCAGGAGACTCGCTTGAGCCCAGGAGTTGGAGGTTGCTGTGAGCTGTGATGCCATGGCATTCTACCCAGGGGGATAGCTTGAGGCTCCGTCTCAAAAAAAAAAAAAAAAAGAAAAACGTAATAGTTGAGGGCGGTGCCTGTGGCTCAGTGGGTAGGGCGCCAGCCCCATATACTGAGGGTGGTGGGTCAAACCTGGCCCCAGCCAAACTGCAACAAAAAGTAGCCAGGTGTTGTGGCAGGCACCTATGGTCCCAGCTACTCGGGAGGCTGAGGCAGGAGAATCGCCTAAGCCCAGGAGCTAGAGGTTGCTGTGAGCTGTGTAACACCACGGCACTCTACCAAGGGCAATAAAGTGAGACTCTGTCTCTACAAAAAGATTAAAAATATATAAAAATAAAATGTAATAGTTGAAATCCATACATGCATTGAATAGCAGAGTGTTTACAGCCGAAATGAAATGGTGAGCAATGGGATCTGGGTGAGGATTCATCCAAAAGGCATCAGGAATGAATAAAGGAAACAAGATTGAAAACAAATGAGCCAATTGCTTGTGACACAGACTGTTGACCAATCCAGCAGCCATTCCCAGCCCCTTTCTTCCTTCATCTCCACATCAGAGAACAGAAAGCTTTATCATACTGTACTTATTTTCCCTGACCCCCTATACAGTGAGAGCTGACCATGGGACAGTTGTAGCCAATGAGATACAGGCAGAAGCACCTGAGGTGCTTGTAGGCAAGATAATGGTGTTTTCTTATCAAAGGAAATATATAGAGGATGTGTTCGTTGTGTCATCCTTTTTTTTCTTGTCTTGGACTTGAATGTTCTTTCTGGAGTTGTGACAGCCACCTTGTGATCATGAGCTAAGTGATAGTCATCAGGTTAAAAGCCAACATGCTCAGGACAGCCAAGTAGAAAAACAGAAAGGGCAGAAGAGGGTCCTTTCTGGTTTAGTAGTGGAACTTGCTTGCAAGCACCTCCACCTACATCCATATTCTTTTTTCTTTTTTAATTTCTATATCTGTACTTGTCGGGTAAACCAAACCAAAACAAAGCCCACCTATTTGTTTAAGTGATCTTTTTCATATTTAACTGGAAATACTTAGCTGAAAATATTTCTTTTTTCCTGCAATTTTTGACTGGGACCGGGTTTGAACCCACCACCTTCGGTATATGGAGCGGGCGCCCTACTCCTTTGAGACACAGGCACCACCTCCTGAAAATATTTCTAAATGATAACTGTGTTCAGTAATTTTGGAAAGAGCTACACATTGAGATTCAAACAAAGGAAGAGAAAAAATAAAGGTAGACATCAGTACAGGAGAGGGGTTTTTTTTTGGTTTATTTTTTAAGACAGTCTTATTCTGTTGCCCTGGGTAGAGTGCCGTAGCTCACAGCAACCTGAAACTTTTCTTTTTTTTTTTTTTTTTTTTTTTGAGACGGAGCCTCAAGCTATCCCCCTGGGTAGAGTGCCATGGCATGACAGCTCATAGCAACCTCCAACTCCTGGGCTCAAGCGAGTCTCCTGCCTCCACCTCCCAAGTAGCTGGGACC
>CAUYQV010072435.1:0-20374 GCA_963574575.1 Galagoides demidoff | reverse complement strand
TACACACCTTTATTATGAAACTAATTTATACCTTTTATATGAAAGCTATAACCAAATAGCCTAAGAATGTGGGGAGGGGGGAGGGAGAAGGGAGGGGGGAATGAGTGGAGGGAGGAGGATTGGAGGGACCATTTTTGAGGTTTATCTTACAGGGGTAAAAGTGAAACTCTGCAAGAGTAGAATCAGAATGTTTTAAGACTATAACTGAGAAAATGACATGAAGGCTGTGTTGATCAGTTTGATGGAAGTATTTCGGATTGCATGTGAAAACCCCACACTGTACCCCAGAAGTGTATTAATGTACATAGTTACCATTCAATTAAAAAAAATAGACTCTGGGAGCATTTATATCGGGTGCATAAATATTTAGCATTGAAATGTCTTCATTTTGTATTTTTCCCTTTACCAATATAAAGTGGCCATCTTTGTCTTTTTTGACTTTAGTTGCTTTAAAACCACATGCATCTGAAAATAAGATTGCAGCTCCTCTTTTCTTCTGAATTCTGTTTGCCTAAAAATTGTCTTCCATCCCTTAACTTGGAGTTTTAATTTATCTTTTGACGCTAAGTGTGTTTCTTGCAGACAGAAAATGGATGGCTTGTGTTTTTTAATCCAGTCAGCCAATCTATGCCTCTTCAGGGGGGAATTCAAGCCGTTGACATTTATTGAGATAATTGATAAGTATGGTAGTGTTCTATTCATCTTATTTTGTAAGAGTCCATTGCTTAGTTTTATCTTTTGCATCATGGTGGAAGTTAAGTTCTGTCCTTTAATTTCTGAGTTCTTACTTTGCTGTTGATCCATTGTGATGGTCATTGTGTAGAATGGGTTGAAGTATTTCCTGTAGAGCTGGTCTTGTTGAGGCGAATTCCCTCAATGTTTATATATCAGTAAGTGATTTGATTTCGCCATCAATTTTAAAGCTTAGCTTAGCAGGATATAGAATTCTGGGCTGGAAATTGTTCTGTTTAAGTAGATTAAAGGTAGATGACCATTGTCTTCTACCTTGGAAAGTTTCATTAGAGAAGTCTGCAGTCACCCTGATGGATTTGCCCCTGTAGGTCTACTGGTGCTTACTCCTGGCAGCTTGAAGAATCTTTTGTTTGGTCTTGACTTTGAACAGGTTCATCACAATGTGTCTTGGAGAAGCTCAGTTAGAGTTGAGGTGACCTGTGCTCCAATATCCCTCTGAAAGGAGTGTGTCAGAATATTTGGTGATGTTGGGGAAATTTTCATTTATAATATTCTCAAGTATGGCTTCCATTCCCCTGGGACATTCTTCTTCTCCTTCTGGGATACCTATAACTCATATGTTTGAATGCTTCATATAGTCCCACGATTGAGACAGTGAATGTTCTGCTTTCTCTCTCTTCTTTTCTGCCTCTTAACTATGTGAGATATCTCAAGAGCTTTGTCCTCTACCTCTGAGATTCTTTCTTCTGCATGGTCTAATCTGTTGTTGATACTTTCTATTGCATCTTTAAGTTCCTTAATTGACTGCTTCAATTCCTTTGACTCTGCTATATCCTTTTTATATTCTTTATATAATTCATCTCTTATTTGATTCTGTTTTTGGATTTCCTTTTGGTTATTTTCCATCACTTCCTTCATTGTTTTCATCATCTGTATTTTAAATTCCCTTTCTGTCATTTCTAACATTTCTTTATAGGTGGAATCCTCTGTAGTAGCTACCTCATGGTCCCTTGAAGGGGTTGCTCTGGACTGGTTTTTCATGTTGCCAGGATTTTTCTGCTGGTTCTTCCTCATGAGTGATTATCTGCTTCCTTGCCCTAATTTTCCTTTCACTTTCTCTTGGTCTTTAAGTTTCCATGCCTCTGGACTAGGATTTTGATGAGTCCCTTTGGTACAGGACCAGAAGGATAAGATTGAAGAGCATGAAGAGAAAATAGAGGGAAAAAAAGGAAGAAAAAAGAGAAAGGAAAGGGGATGGTTAAGAGGGAATATTAACAAAGAGAAGAGAGGCACAGAAAGAGGGAGACAGGAGCAATATGGTTGTACAATAGGGTACTATGACCCAACCTTAGAAACCCCCAACCTCTGGGGGTGCTGGGTTGGGTTGTTCCCATGAGGTCAGGAGCTCTTTGCTAGCCTGTTCAGACACAGTACTCCACCTCCACCAAGTAGAGAGGAAAGACAAAAATGCCATAAATAAAACCAAAACAAGCAAACAAAAAACTTTACAGGATAAAATTGGGTAAAAAGCCAAATAATAGGGGTAGAAACACTAGCAGAAATGAAGTTCTAATTGTTAAAAAAGGACAACAAGGGAGAATTATATTTAAACTAGAAAAATGAAGAAAGAAACATAAAAAAACTATAAGGAAAATGTTGAAATTGTTTAAAAATACAAAAAAAAAGGAAAGAAAAACAAAACAAACAAACAAAAAAACAAAGCAGTATATATATCTTGCTGAATATTGTCTGAGCAACAGGTGATCTTCTGGGGTATGAGATGTTAATCACAATGCTGATATGGCTGTATGAGAGCTGGATACTGGAGTCCTCTGCTGATTTCTCAAACCATGTGGGGTGGATAGCCTAAATCTCACCTCAACTGGCTTAAAAGGCACTTTAAACTGCCAACCTGGGCTAAGCAGAAGCTTTTCTGGGAAAGCACTTATCACTGGGATCACTCCAGAAGTGGTGATCCACTTACCCAGTGGGCCAAAACTGATCTCACACTATGCCCCTGAGGGCCAAGGTTGCAAGGTGTCTTTGTCACCATCTTTATGCTGCTCAGTCACTAGATTACTTGCTCCCACCTGATCCTTGCTCTGTGATCCTGAGGGTGGAACTTGCTGGGGCAGTTCTCTCACAATGGATCCGCGCAGCCCACAGCCAAACACTATTAGCTCCAACTGCTTCAGTGGCTCAGTCTGGGGCCCTAGCTGACGCTTAATGTTCTCTGCTCTCTTGCCCAAGTTCTCCCAAGGTAGTTCAACTGAGTGCCAAGTCAAAAAAATACCCAATCAGCTCACAGGTAAGGCCTTTCCAGTTTGCAATCTCACAGTTGCTGTATTTACAGCTGCTGGCGGGATTAGACTCTCACAGTTTCTGTATTTACAGCTGCCGGTGGGATTAGACTGAACAAACACACACAAACACTTGCCAGTTCTCCACTGCTTTTGTCCTCCTTATGGGGTCCAGAAGTCCCTTGCTGACTCCCTGTGTCTCCAAAGGGTTTTTTCTGGGCCAATCCCACCAGTCAAAGATGCCTATAGTCTCTTCTCCCCAGACTTACCCTGCCCAGTTGCAAGGAAGCTGTTACTCGGCTGCCATCATCTTTGCCTACATAACATTCTTAAGGCTCTTTTTTTCTTTTCTTTTTGAGACATAATGTCAGTTTGTTGTCCTTAGTCAAGTGCGGTGGCACCACAGCTCACAGCAACCTCAAACTCTTTGCTCAAGCAATCATCTTGCCTCAGCCTCCAAGTAGCTGGGACTACAGGCCCCCACCACAACACCTGGCAATTTTTTTTTTTTTTTTTTTTGCAGTTGTCATTGTTTTTTAGCTGACCTGGGTCAGGTTCAAACATGCCAACCACTGTGCTACAGGTGCTGACTTTTCACTACTTTTCCTCCATACATATTTGTCTCAGTACTCTCTCCACCTAGTATTGTCTAAAGGTTAGTCAAAACACAGACTAACCATGTTTTCATTCAAGTCAGTTCCTTTCCCAGGTCCAGGAGTTAGACAAGCAAGAGGTTAGTGAGTACTTTGCATCTACCTTGGGAGTGAACCAGACTTACTCCATTTTGTTGAGGGCTTGCAGCTCAGGAATTTGCCAAGACTTAACTGGTATTTTTCTACTTTAGCTTAGGCCTAACAATAGCTTACATCAACCTCAAACTACTGGGCTCAAGTCATCCTCCTGCCTCACTGGCCAACTAGTTGGAACTACAGGCATGCGCCACAATTCCTCACTAGTTTTTCTATTTTTAGTAAAGACAGTGTCTTCCTCATGCTTAGGCTGGTCTCCACCGCTTGAGCTTAAGTTATCTTTCCACTCCAGCATCCTAGAGTGCCAGTATTACAGAAATATTTCTGGGGACTCATTTAGTGTCAGGTGTGGTGCAAGGCTCTGGAAATACAACTGTGAACACAACAGAGTCTCTCAGGTTGGACACAGTTTAGTTCAGATGATAGGCAAATCAATAATCAGTAGGAATTTATGCTAGCAGGAGCATGTGTTAATACAAGCGTCTATTTTCCACTTGTAACTCTGAATTCAAGAGTTACATCCAAAATGTGCTCGAGGCATTGAATTAATGCAAGAAGGGAACAGGGAATGCTAGGGAGACTCAGTTGGGGGTGGAGGGGAGGAAACTTATGTGTCTTTGTCTGGTCTAAGTATCTTCAAAAATGATAAAGATGATGACTAGGTTTGGACAGAAATTTGGCCTATGGGACACTTTTTATCTTTTAATATGAACTTAGAAAGTGGTTAGCTTAAAAATGGCACAAATCAAAAACTCATAAAATGTACTTTCTCACTGTTATTGTCCTTACTATTATTAAAGTTGAGTGAACTAAGATTTGTGATGTGGGCGAAAGAGGCAAGAAAGGAATCAAAAATCAGTTTGAGAAAATACAAAATCATTGAACAGACAATTGGCATAACATCTTTTCAACACAACTCAATGTGTCCCTGGTGATCTAGTATTATACAGTGCCTTCTTGGTTATGTTAAAAGCAAAGCTCAATGTGCTAAAAGCCAATTCACTGAATCACCAAATTCACCAAATTTATGGGCTGTGGTGTACTTCAATAAGAATGTTAAAAATTGTATTGAATAAGTTCACCTTTAGTCATGGAGAAGGAAAATGCTACACTTTTGAAATATGCAAAGCACAGACTAACCGTGCTTTTATTCAAGTTAAACAGATTAAGGAGAGAGCCGTGGCTCAGAGATGTAATACTGGCACCCTGGGAGCCTGAGATGGGTGGATTTCTTGAGCTCAGTAGTTAGAGAACAGCCTGAACAGGGACAAGATTCATCTCTAATAAATGGCCAGGTGTTGTTGCCAGAGTCTGTAGTCTCAGCTACATAGGGGCTGAGGCAAGAGAATTGCTTGAGCCCAAGAGTTTGAGGTTCCTGTGAGCTATGATGCCAAGGCACTCTGCTGAAGGCAAGAAAGTGGGACTGTCTCAAAAAAAAAAAAAAAAAGAAAAGAAAAGAAAAAAGGGCAGGAGGCAAGATGGCCAACTGGAGCCAGCTTTACACAGAGTGTCCCATCCAGAAGGAGAGTTAAAGGACAGAAGTTTAGCAAGTAAGGTGGTGGTGTGGAGCTGAGCCAAGAGACAAGATTGAAGAGTGCACATCATCCCTACTGAGGTAAGCTGTGACCCCAAGGAAACAAACAATAGGTACAAAACCCATTGCCAAGTGACAAGAGTCCCTTCCCCCAGGAGAACAGCTAGCAGTATACTTTCTACAAACAAGTGAGCAGAGTTCAGATCTCCTCCTATTTTAGCTAATGGGAGAGACCCTCTAAAAACTGGAACTCCTTCACCAGAGAGGACCCACTACTGTGCAATAGTACTCTCCCCAGGCACAAAACTGAACATATACACTACCCACAATTCTGAACTCCCAGCACTCCCCTCCACTCTCACCCCCATGGTCTGGAAGCCTGTCCCCATGGAGTCCATATTCTTGGGCATTTTTTTGAGAGGTGTGGACAGGTCTTGGGCTGTTACAAGTCTGTGCTGAATCAGGGGTATGGATGTAGAACAGGGCTGTGGAGCAAGGGAGTCATACAGGAGAGGGAGAGACAGTGCCCAGCATCAGTGGGGAGAAATAAAGGGCTCACATTCCTTGAGATGTTTTGGAGAAACACTTCCCACCTCTCTTAGAAAGCAGAGGGAGCCAGGCTTCTGCTCCAGTGGCGGCCATGGGCAGAACAAATCTGGGACAGAAACACAGGCCCTGTGAACAATGGATATGCCTGACATGGTACCTGCCTGGGCATGGACAGAGAATAGAATCTGCATGCTTGCAGAGACAGCATATTCCCAGGGTGGAGCTGAGTCAGAATGGCTGCTTTTATGAGCCCAAGATGCAACCGGCCCCCAGGGGAGCATATGTAGGACAACAGCAAGTGTGGCAGCAGCATCAGAAAGAGAAGGGCAGGAACTGAGAGCTATTAGTGAGTAAAGATTGTCCTAAGGGGGAAATTTATAGCATTTCAAGCCTTCCTTAAGAGAATGGAAAGAGAGGAAGTTAACAACTTAATGGGACACCTCAAGCAACTGGAAAAGAAGAACACTCCAATCCCAAACCCACCAGAAGAAAAGAAATAACCAAAATTAGAGCAGAATTGAATTAAATTGAAAACAAAAGAATTATACAACAGATCAATAAATCAAAAGGTTGGTTTTTTTGAAAAGGTCAATAAAATACATCAACCTTTGGTTAAACTAACCAGGGGGAAAAAAGAGTAAAATCTCTAATTTCATCAATCAGAAATGGTAAAGACAAAATAACAACAGACCCCTCAGAAATTCAATTACTACTTAATGAATATTACAAGAAACTTTATTCCCAAAAATATGAAAATCTGAAGGAAATTCATCAATACTTGGAAGCATGCCACTTTCCTAGACTTAGCCAGAATGAAGTGGAAATGTTGAACAGACCTATATCAAGTTCTGAAATAGCATCAGCTATACAAAATCTCCCTAGAAAGAAAAGCCTGGGACCAGATGGTTTCATGTCAGAATGCTACCAAACCTTTAAAGAGGAACTAGTTCCTATATTACTCAATCTTTTCCACAATATAGAAAAAGATGGAATACTACCCAACACATTCTATGAAGCAAACATCACCTTGATCCCCAAACCAAGAAAAGACCCAACAAGAAAAGAAAGTTATAGACCAATATCTCTAATGAATATTGATGCAAAAATATTCAATAAGATCCTAGTAAACAGAATCCAGTAACACATCAACCAAATTATATACCATGACCAAGTGGGTTTTATCCCAGGGTCTCAAGACTGGTTTAATATATGTAAATCTAGAAATATAATTCATCATATAAACAAATTAAAAAACAAATACAATATGATTCTGTCAATTGATGCAGAAAAAGCTTTCGATAATATCCAGCATCCTTTCATGATTAGAAAACTTAAGAAAATTGGTATAGAGGGGACATTTCTTAAACTGATGGAGGCGATCTACAGCAAACCCATAGCCAATATTGTATGGAATGGAGTTAAGTTGAAATCATTTCCACTCAGATCAGGAACCAGGCAAGGTTCCCCATTGTCTCCACTGTTTTTTAACCTTGTAATGAATGTCTTAGTCATCACAATTAGAGAAGAAAAGGCAATAAATTATATCCATACAGGGTCAGAAGAGATCGAAATTCATTCTTCACAGATTATATGATTGTATATCTTGAAACTCCCAGGGATTCTATTACAAAACTCTTAGAAGTGATTAAGGAATACAGCAGCATCTCAGGTTACAAAATTAACACTCATAAATCTGTAGTCTTTATAAATACCAGCAATAGTCAAGCTGAAAAAACATTCAAGAACTCTTCCATTCACAGTAGTGCCAAAGAAGATAAAATATTTGGGAGTTTACCTAACAAAGGACATGAAAGATCTCCATAAATAGAACTATGATACTCTGAGAAAAGAAAGAGCTGAAGATGTAAACAAATGGAAAAACATACCATGCTCATGGCTGGGAAGAATCAACATTATTAAAATGTCCATAATACCCAAAGCACTATACAATTTTAATGCAATCTCTATTAAAGCACCACTGTCATACTTTTTAGACCTTGAAAAATACTCCTTCATTTTATATGGACTCAGAAAAAAATCTCCAATAGCCAAGACATTACTCAGAAATAAAAACAAATCAGGAGGAATCACACTACTAGACCTCAGACTATATTATAATTTTATAGTGATCAAAACAGCATGGTACTGGCACATAAACAGAGAGGTAGATGTATGGAACAGAATAGAGAACCAAGAGATGAACCCAGCTACTTACCGTCATTTGATCTTTGATAATCCAATTAAAAACATTGAGTGGGGAAAAGACTCCCTATTTAACAAATGGTGTTCGGTGAACTGGCTGGTGACCAGTAGATGATTAAAACTGGAACCACATCTTTCACCATTACCTAAGATAGGCTTGCACTGGATTAAAGACTTAAACTTAAGACATGAAACTATAAAAATACTAGAAGAAAGTGCAGGGAAAAGACTTGAAGAAATCAGCCTGGGAGAATATTTTATGAGGAGGACACCCCCTGAGCAATTGAAGCCCCACCAAAAATACATGACTGGGATCTGATCAATCTAAAAAGCTTCTTCACAGTGAAGAACACAAGCAAGCAGACTGCCCTCAGAATGGGAGAAGATATTTGCAGGTTATGTCTCTGACATAGGTTTAATAACCAGAATCCACAGAGAACTCAAACGTATTAGCAAGAAAAGAACAAGTTATCCAATCTCAGTGTGGTCAAGAGACTTGAAGAGAAACTTCTCTGAAGAAGACAGGCACATGACCTACAGACACATTTAAAAATGCTCATCATCCTTTATCATCAGAGAAATTCAAATCAAAACCACTTTGAGATATCATCTAACTCCAGTAAGATTAGTCCACATTACAAAATCCCAAAGCCAGAGATGTTGGCATGGATGTGAAGAAAAGACGCTTCTGCACTGCTGGTGCGAATGCAAACTAATATGGTTCTTTTGGAAAAATGTTTGGAGATCACTTAGGGATCTAAAAATAGACCTGCCATTCAATCCTTCAATTCCTCTATTAGATATAAATCCAGAGGACCAGAAATCACTTTATAGCAAAGATATTTGCACCAGAATGCTTATTGCAGCCCAATTCATAATTGCTAAGTCATGGAAGAAGCCCAAGTGCCCATCGACCCATGAATGAATTAATAAATTGTGGTATATGTACATCATGGAATATTATGCAGCCTTAAAGAAAAAATGGAGACTTTACCTCTTTCATGTGGATGGAGCTGGAACATATTCTTCTTAGCAAAGTATCTCAAGAATGGAAGAAAATGTATCCAATGTACTACTATGAAACTAATTTATAAGTACCCACACTTCCATAAGAAACCTATAACACAACTATAGCTCAAGATTAAGAAGAAAGAGGAGAGGGAGGGGAGTCGAAGAAGGACAACTGGAGGCAGGGTAACTGGTAGGACCACAACTATGATGCATTTTACAAGGGTACATGTTAAATCTACTAACAGTAGAATATAAATACCTTAACATAATAACTAAGAAAATGCGGTGAAGACTATGTTAACCAGTTGGATGAAAGTATTTCAAATTGTATATAGAAACAGCACTCTGTACCCCATGATAGTATTAATGTACACAGCTATGATTTAATTAAAAATAAAAAAGAGTTTACAGGAGGTGAAAGACTCTCAAAGATGAAGCTGAAGGGGGTAGCAGCCAGGTTGTGAAACCTGCTGTGAAGCATTCTAGTAAGTTATGCCGGTCATAATTGGGAGTTATGTATTCTTCCTGTTATGCTTAGTGGCCCTAGGCTAAGACAGAAAAGTGTCAGGCCTAGGCTATAAAGGAAAATTACCAGTTAACTCCTGGCAAATTTCTGGACTACAAGTGTTCAAATAATAATAATAATGAAATAAGTCTAGTGCACTCCCCAGATAGATGGGAAAGTACTAATTAATTTCTTGCTTCTAGTTCACTCCAAATTTCTTGCTTGGCTAACTCCCTGGGAAACAAACAGGGAGGTACCAACTGTTCCCAGACTGACTTTTAAACAATACCAGGTAGGGAAAGTACTGAAACTAAGATGTATAGGGGGGAAATATTAAAACAAAAATGTACGACTAACCGCAAAATTCTGCTTTGTACAATGCTTGCTTGCTACCTTACTCAGATGCACCTGGACAGCCTGGGTGCCAACCAGGATGCAGACCAAGCCTTAAAAACCTGATGTCTTTGACACTCAAGCCTGCTCTCAGAAACCCCATGTTGGGACCCTGAGGTAGTTGCTGGCTGGCTCCTCAATAAAAGGACTCCTCTTTAAATTTAACTTGTTTAGCTGGGTGGTCTTTAATGAACTCCTGAGCACAATATTCCAAATTCTCTCCAATGTATTTGTGCTGTTCACAGCTGCATCACCTGGCTCAATGCACAGGATGGTCAAAGTTGAGCTTTTCGTGTTATGTGGTATCTTTTACACTTCATCTTAACCAAAAGGCCAAGAATTGATTGTATGGTATATTTTAAAGGGATGACAGACTCAGTCTGGAGGTTGTGGAGCTGCAGGTTGAAAGCTTGAGTTTGAAGCTCCAGCCTGGATGATCAAGATTGTTTGCAATGACCATCTAGGGAAGGTCAGTGTTAAATGCAACACTGATGACACCATTGGGGACCTTAAGAAGCTGACTGCAGCCAAAACTGGCACCCATTGGAACAAGATTGTCCTTATGAAGTGGTACACAATTTTTTTCTTTTGTTGCAGTTTGGTTGGGGCTGGGATTGAACTACCACCCAGGGTATATGGGGCCAACACCCTACTCACTGAGCCACAGGCACTTCCTGTTGTACAGGATTTTGACTGTGAAATCCTTGATGGGATGAACTTGGACCTTTATTACCAATAGAGCCAACTTCCTTTCCCCACTCTACCATTCTTTCCTCCACACTGGTATGGAAGCTTGTTTTTAAAAACTCATATTAGAAAGGAGTTGCCAATGGCCCGGAGGGAATATGCCCAAGTTTTACTGTGACTACTGTGATACGTATCTCACCCATGACTCTCCATCTGTGAGAAAGACACACTGCAGTGGGAGGAAGCACAAAGAGAATGTGAGGGACTACTATCAGAAATGGATGGAAGAGCAGGTCCACAGTCTGATTGACACAACAGCTGCATTTCAACAAGGAAAAATACCTCCTAATCCATTCTCTGCTCTTCCTCTTGCAGGGGTGATGATTCCACCTCTCCCCTATCTTCCAGGTCCTCCTCATCCTGGTATGATGCCAGCACCCTATGTGTTGGGCCTTCGCATGAGGCCAATGATAGGTCCTCTTCCTCCTGGGATGATGCCAGTTGGACCTGCTCCTGAAATGAGGCCACCCACGGGAGGTCACATACCAATGCTGCCTGGGTCCCCAATGATGAGTCCTCCTACTGGTCCCATGTTGGTGTCCACTCATCCTGAAATGACTTGACCAGACAGATAAGGGTAGAGGGAAGTTTTCTTTATGTCAGTTTCATATTACTTGTTCTGTTTTACCAGGAGATCTTGGTGCTGTGACTCTGGGTTTTTTCTTAATAGCATGGTAAGGAAGACTTGCTCCTCCTTCCTAACAAAGACAGAATAGTTTTGAAGAGAAGAAGTAAGCCCCAAAAAGGGGCAGTTTTCATTTGTATTGTGAAATGTGAAAATAAAAACTGTTAAGTATTTTAGTTAAAAAATAAAATAAAATAAAAGGTCACTTTAATGTGGAAGTCACTGGAAGTGAGGCAGTGCAAGTAGTAAAACCTGCTGGGTGCAGTAGGGTTTCAGGCTGATGGGGTGGCAGATGAGGAGGAAGAAAAGGAAGAAATTAGAGGAGGTGCAGAAAGTGAACAGGGTAAAACACAGAGATGAAAAGAATCCTTAAGTCAGTAGATCTTCTTGAAGAATAGCTCCTCTTGAAGAATATCTACTGTGATAGAGTTCATCACTGAAATGTCTCACAAGGCCATGTCTGTTGGCAGACAAGATCGAGTACAAGTTGAAGATTTTATCTTCTTGATTCAAAGGACCCCAGGAAGTTTGCTAGGGTTAAAGACTTGTTTACTAAGACTGAAGAATTGAAATGAGTTAGAAAAGCATTTGATGAAGCAAACTATGGATCTTGACATCTTTTGTAGTTTCTGAAACTCCATTATGTTCTAGGGAAACCGTATATAAGAATTGTTATATTTTCTACAGTAAGGTCCTGTTATCCACCTATGTAAATGAAAGGTAGAGAAACCAAGTTTTCTGCCTTTATTTTCAAGGCTTTGATTTTTATAGTGATATTGGATTAATTGCCTGCCTTGATTTGACCATACTTGTATTAATTATTGAATTGTAATGACCACACATAAGTTAAAGCACTTTTCAAACCATGCAGTTCTTTCTGACTGTTAACCAGGGATGAAATATTAATAGCATTCATGTGTTAGGCATATTTGTGCCATTGGAACCTATGCAGTAGCTGTTTAATATATGAAATCTAAATGGCATCTTTGAAAGCTGAAATATGTGCTTTATGTATTCTGATGTTTTTATATGAAAGTAGTCTGAGAGATTATTGTAGTGAACATTTTATATGTTTCATTTAAAGGGATGATATAAGAAAAGACCTTTTTCTGGTATAGATGTTTATCTGTCTTAAAAACTGATTCCTTTCTTCCTTTTTTTTTTTTTTTACAGTTTTTAGCCAGGCTGGGTTTGAACCCCCAACCTCTGGTGTATGGGGCCAGAGCCCTACCCCTTTGAACCACAGGCACCGCCTATGGCTGATTTCTTTTAATATTCTTTTCTTCCAATACTAAGAATGATTTTATTTTCTTGGAGAAACAAAGTTTCATGTGAATCTTCCACATTAGAAAGCTTTTTTTGATTTAAGACTTTTTGAGGATTATAGTATACCATTTGTTAAGTTTATTTTATACTATTTTTAAGTTTTGGGAGAAGCTTCTAAAAAAATGTTTTCAGTAGCAAGAATGACATTGCCTAGAAATTGAATGGCATTGATGGCAAGATAAGCATTTAGGGTAACTTTTTTTGCATATTTGTGAGTACTTATACATTGTAGAAACATACTTGATAAAAACTTACCGAGTGTGTTTGTGGAAGCTGCTTTTTTTTTAGTTTTCTTACACAGTGATAATTTTTACCTTGCTATATTTTTTATTTTGCATTCAGTATAAATCAAAATGAAACAAATATATGTCTAATTGGCTCCAAAAAGGGCCATGTTGAAAGAAAAATATTGGGTAAAATTTTACCAATGGAGACAGGATTTAGAGGGATGGATTTGAGTTATAGTCCCATAAGAACTCTTTTGTAATTTAGGATATATGAATTTTGTCTGTATGTACCTTATCAAATTATTATTGCATTTCAGCTAAAATAAGGATTAAAATAGCATTAAAATAGATCCCTGAATGTTCCTTTTTGTGAAACTTAACTTTTTGTGTGCCACTTAAAAATGTTAGCTATCCGTCAGTACTTGAGAAAATTTTTTATTCTTAACGTGTTAATATTAATGAATAAAGTATAAAATATTAAACAAAAATCCTCTCACATTAATATAAACTCAGATATTGTAAAAAAATCTCTATCAACAAACATTTCCCCTTTCACTTCTCCTATATTTGTACTTTTTCTACTTAAATTAATTTTAAAACTATGGTTAAAACATGAAATTTGGGGCAGCGTCTGTGGGTCAGTTGAGTAGGACACCAGCCCCATATGCCTGAGGTAGCAGGTTCGGGCCCAGCCCTGGCCAAAAACTACAAAAAAAAAAACACATGAAATTTGCCATCAAAACTCCCTTGAAGTGTATAGTTTAGTAATTTCTCTCCTTGATAAAATCAGTTAGTAGTTTCTCTAATTGACCTAATATAATCAGGATTTTGATTTGTTTACACATTGTTTTTTAAGTCTGTAACTGGCTAGGAACAGTGACTCACACCTGTTTTCCTCCCTCAGACTCTGGGAGGCCAAGATTGCAATCAAGAGACTGCTTGATCTCTGAGTTTGAGAGTAGCCTGAGCAAGACCCAGACCCCATCTCTACTGAGTAGAAACAGGCCCACAACTTCAGTTTTGGGATTTTGTAATGTGGGTTAATCTTACTGGGGTTAGGTGATACCTCAAAGTGGTTTTGAACTGTATTTCTCTGATGCTTAAAGATGATGAGCATTTTCTCACGCGTTTGACGCCATGTGCCTGTCATTTTCAGAGAAATTTCTGTTCAGGTCTCTTGCTGACAAAGAAATGGGGTTCTTTGTTATTGATGAGTTTGAGATCTTTGTGGATTTTAGTTATCAGATCTTTGTTGGAAAAATAACCTGTAAAAATCTTCTCCTATTCGGAAGGTTGTTTGCTTTACTTACAGTGCCCACAGCTGTGCAGAAGGTTTAGATTGATGAGATCCCAGTAATACATTTTTGGGATTGCTTCAATTGCCAATGGGGTCCTCCTCATAAAATATTTTCCCACTCCACTATCTTCAAGCATTTTCCAGTACACTCTTACAATATATATATTTTTATTTTTGTGACAAAGTCTCAAGCTACTGCACTGGGTAGAATGCTGTGGCATCACATCTCACAGCATCTTCCCACTCAGGCTCAAGCAATCCTCTTGCTTCGGTTTATTCATTCATTTATTTACTTGTTTATTTATTTATTTTTTAGTAGAGATGAGATCTTGCTTTTGCTCAGGCTGGTGTTGAACTGGTGATCTCAACCTGCCTTGGCCTCCCAGAGTGCTAGGATTACAAGTGTGAGCCACCGCACACAATCTCGTCTAGTATTTTTATATTTCCATGTCTTAAGTTTAAATCTTTTATCCAGTGAGAATCAATTTTTCTTAGTGATGAAAGGTGTGGGTCCAGGTTCATTCTTCTATAGATTGCTAGCCAGTTCATCCAGGACCGTTTATTAAATAGGGAATCTTTCCCTAAGTATGTTTTTGTTAGGCTTATCAAAGACCAAATAATTGTATGTCCTTGGGGAAAGAAAGAGGAGGGAGAGATGTGGGTTGGGGAGGTAGAATGAAGGGAGGGTATTTGGTGGGATCTTACCTAATGCACACAATGCAAGGGTACATTTCCGAACAACTAAGTATATTATAAATGTTTTACACAAAAATAAGTGAGGTGATGGCTATGTTAATTAGTTTGATTTAAACATTCCACATTGTATATCAAATCATCACATTGTAGCCCATAAATGTATACAGTTATGATTTAATGAAAATTAAGTTTAAACGAAATGAAAGTAGAAACAAATTATCCAGATGAGGAAAGGTGATGGGATCCTGTAGTCTCAGTTACAGGAGAGACTGATGTAGGAGGATCACCTAAACTCAGGACTTTGAGGATACTGTGAGCTAGGCTAACCCCCTGGAATTCTAGCATGGGTCAGCAGAGTAAGACTTTGTCTTTGAAAAACAATCTTTGACCTGACCCAATTATTTTAATCTAAGCTAGGCAATTTAAACACATCAAGTCGCCACTTTCAGTCCCTTTGAAATGTTTAATAACCTTTGATTGAAAGATCAGAGATCAGTATCCTCTGAGATACTGCTAAGGAAGGACACAGGAGGAGTATTTTCTCAATATACATTGAAACATGTTTTGATTCTTCATGGACAAGTTAGTTCAATAGAACATCCTTAGGTCACATTGTTTTCTTACATTTTTTGTTTTTGAGACAGAGTCTCACTCTGTCACCCTCAGTAGAGTGCCATGGCATCACAGCTCACAGCAACCTCCAGTTCTTGGGCTTAGGCGATTCTCTTGCCTCAGCCTCCCGACAAGCTGGGACTACAGGCACCCATCACAATGCCTGGCTATTTTTTGTTGCAGTTCGGCCAGGGCTGGGTTCGAACCCACCACCCTCAGTATATGGGGCCAGCACCCTACTCACTGAGCCACAGGTGCTGCTCTGTTTTCTTGCATTTTTTAAATGTTCTACCATTGCATTTTTGATATCCAATCAAATTCTCTTGCCTTATAAATCTTCATGTTTTGCCCACGGGTTCAGAGGAATTTTAGCTTTAGTTTATAATAACTTATGTTTTATTGTAGAGCCCTTGTGCATAAAATCTCCCAGGACAGTGAACCCACAAAGGTAAATCCTTTAACTAAGGTGAGGCTGATCAATAAGCTGAATGAGTGAGAGGTCCAGCTTGGGTGACATATCAGGTGTCCTGGCACTGAGTACAAGGACAGGCCTGGATCTTCTTGGGAGGATTTCCTGTGAACTACCTGAAGAGGAAATCATCCGTGTGTTATCACAATAGAGGAGACTGTTAACATTAGTCTCATATGGGACAAGACTGGGAAATCCAAAGGATTCTGTTTCCTCTGCTATGAAGACCACAGGAGCATAATTCTGGCCATTGACAATTTCAATGGAATCAAGATCAAAGGAGGGACTATCTGATTGGATCATATGTCTCACTGTCAGACTCCTGAGGACTCAGAGTATGTGGATCAGGTGACCAGAGAGCTCCAGTAGAAGGGTTGTGGAGCTCACACCACCTCACCAAGTTCTTCTGAGGACTCTAAAGATGAAAAACCCACAGACAAATACAGAAAAGAAAAAGAGGGAAAGAAGAGAAAGAAAAGAAGAACAGACTGGGGAGTGCAGGCAGAGTAGTTGTGCTCTTCAGGGCCCAGATGCAAGGCAATGAAGGGAAAGGATGGCCCAGGCCCTAAGAAGCACAGCAGCAGGAGCTCCCAGAGAGTTCAGAAGCCAGAGTCTGTGGGAGTTAGGTTTGCGGTGTAGTTTGGGCCGGGCTTTTCTGGAGGGCTTATTGCCCAAGTCCAAGTTCCTCAAAGGCCTTATGGCTAGCAGTAGCCTGGTTGTCTACACTGGATGGTCTGTAACCTGACAGGCTTAAGGCTAGAATTCTGTGTCCTACTGTCCTGTTGAGCAGATGATCCTGTGCCCTCTTTTGGTGCCACAGAAGGCCTGATTGTTAAATAGTGTCTGAGAACAGTATGACTAGCAAACAAAAAGGACCATCCCCTGAGTCCTGCCCAGGAATAGGTAGAAATCACTGAAGTGAAGGGGACATGTTTATCTCCAATTTGTAAAGTCTATCTTGTAATCTCATATGGGGAGCCTGCATGACATTCCTGTTTCCCTTCTTCTGACTGTTAATGATTACCTGGAGCACATGGCTGTGAATACCTCAAATTAAGTTTATGTATTATGTTGTCAACATGATTTATGATTTTGATTGAATGGAGAGACCTCTGGGAGAATGTTCTGGTGCTGCACTTGAGAAGCTCACAGGCTCCCTCATTTCGCCTGAGGGATTCAAGTCTGAGTTTTTTCTCATGTCAGCTGCTTCAGTGCAGTTCCTGGCAATGGTTGTGGGGCCTCAGGTGGCCACTAGAGTCCAGGAAGCTATGGAAACACTGCTCAGGCTCTCCTGAGGTCAGAAGCACCTGCCCTGGTGTTCAAATTGCTTGGCTTACATTAAAATATTGGGTCAGGTCACAGATTTTGTTATTGATGTTTTTAAAAGACAAAGTCTCATTTTGCTGACCAAGGCTAGAATTCCAGGGGACAGCCTAGCTCACAGCATCCTCAAAGTCCTGAGTTCAGGTGATCTTCCTCCATTAGTCTCTCCTGTAATGGAGACTACAGGATCCTTTCACCATGCCCCACCTGTATAATTTGTTTCTCCTTTTATTTTGCTTAAATTTAATGTTCATTAAATCATAACTGTATACATTGGGGTACAATGTGGAATGTTTAAATCAAAGTAATTTACATAAACATCACCTCACTGATTTTTGTGGTAAAACATTTATAATATACTTAGTTGTTCTGAAATGTACCCTCGCATTCTGTGCATTAGGTAAGATCCCGCCAAATACTTTCCCTCCACTTCCACTCCCAGACTCTCGTCTCCCTCCTCTTTCTTTCCCCAAACATATGTCATTATTTGATCTTTGATAAGCCTAACAAAAACATACATTAGGGAAGGATTCCCTATTTAACAAATGGTGCTGGGTGAACTGGGTAGCAACCTGTAGAAGACTGAACCTGGACCCGCACCTTTCACCACTAACAAAAATTGATTCTGACTGGATAAAAGATTCAAACTTAAGACATGAAACCATAAGAATACTAGAAAAGGCTGGGCACAGTGGCTCACACCTGTAATTCTAGCACGTGGGAGGCAAGGCAGGTGAATTGCTTGAACTCATCAGTTCAAAACCAGTCTGAGCAAAAGCAAGACCCCATCTCTAATAAAATAAATAAATAAATATATAAACCAAGGCAATAGGATTGTTTGACCCTGAGTTGGAAGATGCTGTGAGGTATGATGCCACAGCACTTTACCCAGTGCAACAGCTTGAGACTTTGTCTCAAAAATTAAAAAAATACTATAAGAGAGTACAGGAAAATGCTTGAAGATAGTGGGGTGGGAAAATATTTTATGAGGTGGACCACCCTGGCAATTGAAGGAACACCAAAAATATATTACTGGGATCTCATCGATCTAAAAACTTCTGCACAGATATGGGCACTGTAAGTAAAGCAAACAGACAGCCTTCCTAATGGGAGAAATTTTTGCAGGTTATTTTTTCAACAAAGGTCTGATAACTAAAATCCATAGAGAACTCAAACTCTTCAATAACATAGAACCCCATTTCTTTGTCAACAAGAGACCTGAAAAGAGACTTCTCTGATGATGACAGGCACATGGCCTTCAAACACATGAAAAAATGCTCACATTTTTAATCATCAGAGAAATACAAATCAAAACCACTTTGAGATATCACCTACCCCAGGTAAGATGAGCCCGCATTACAAAATCCCAAAACTGTACATGTGGGCCTGTTTCTACTCTCAGTAGAGATGGGGTCTAGCTTTTGCTCAGGCTACTCTCAAACTCCAGAGATCAAGCAGTCAATCCGTCTTGGCCTCCCAGAGTGAGAGGCTCACAGGTGGGAGTCACTGTCCCTATCCAGTCACAGACTTAAAAACAACTAAACAAATCAAAACCTTGATTTGATTAAGTGAATTAGATAAACTACTAACAGATTTTATCAAGGAGAGAAATTACTCTCTCCCTATACACTTAAAGGGAGTTTGGATGGCAAATTTCATCTTTTTAGTCTTAGTTTTAAAATTAATTTAAGTAGAAAAAGTACAAAGATAGAAGAAACCAAGGGAAAATGTTTGTTAACTGAGATTTCTTTTGCAATACCTACATTTATATTAATGTCAGAGGTTTTCTATTTAATATTTTATACTTTATTCCTTAATATTAACAGGTTAAGAATGAAAAATTTTCCCAAATACTGATTTATAGGTAACATTTTTAAGGAGCACACAAAAAGTTAAGTTTCACAAAGAGGAACATTCAATGATCTCATTACAATCTTAATCCTTATTTCAACCTAAATATAATAATAATTTGATAAGGTACATACATACAAAACCCAAACATCCTGAATTACAAAAGAGTTTCCATGGGACTGTAACTCAAATCCACCCCTCTAAATGCTAAGTCTCCACTGGTAAAATTTTACCCAGTACTTTTCTTTCTACATGGCCCTTTTCTGAGCCAATTAAACATATTTTTGTTTCATTTTGATTTATGCTGAATGCAACATAAAAATATAAAAAGGTAAAAATAAACGTATAAGAAGACTAAAGAAGAAAAAGGTGGCTTCCACAGATACACACAGTTTTCATCAAGTATAAGTTTCCACAATGAGTAAGCACTTTCAAATATGCAAATAAAACATTACCCTAAATGCTTATCTTGCCATCAATGCCATTCATAATAAAACGCCTTTCATTGTTTTCAATGAAAACATTTTTTCAGAAGTTTCTCCCAAAACTTAATAGTCTATTATAATCCCCCCAAAGTCTTAAATCAAAAAAGGTTTCCAACCGTGGAAAATTCACTTGTCACTTTGTTTCTACAAGAAAATAAAATCACTCTTAGTATCAGAACAAAAGAATATTAAAGGAAATCAGCTGTAGATGGCGCCTGTGACTCCAAGGAGCAAGGCACCAGCCCCATATACTGGAGGTGGCAGTTCAAATCCAGCCCTGGCCAAAAACTGCAAAAAAAAAAAAAAAAAAAAGAAGTTTTTAAAACAGATAAACATCTATACCAGAAAAACAGTCTTTTCTTATATCATCCCTTTAAATGAAACATAAAA
This sequence comes from Galagoides demidoff, assembly GCA_963574575.1. Lineage (NCBI taxonomy): Eukaryota > Metazoa > Chordata > Mammalia > Primates > Galagidae > Galagoides > Galagoides demidoff. Next base: position 390 of record CAUYQV010072435.1, on the reverse strand, counting down.
AATGTTCACTATAGGCTCGGCACCTGTGGCTCAATTGGCTAAGGTGCCAGCCACGTACACGTAAGGTGGCGGGTTCGCATCCCCAGCCCGGGCCCGCCAAACAACAATGATGGCTGCAACCAAAAAATGGCTGGGCATTGTGGCAGGCGCCTGTGGTCCCAGCTACTTGGGAGGCGGAGGCAGGAGACTCGCTTGAGCCCAGGGATTGGAAGTTGCTATGAGCTGTGATGCCATGGCACTCTACCCAGGGGGATAGCTTGAGGCTCCGTCTCAAAAAAAAAAAAAAGGAATAGCATTGCAAAATGCAAACAGGTGACAATAGCTGTTGTTTGTGGTAAGGGACTAAGCCTGCAAATAAAAGCCTCTGGGCTGAGTGCTTCCTGTTCCATA
>CAUYQV010072432.1:0-34226 GCA_963574575.1 Galagoides demidoff | reverse complement strand
GCCTGTGGTCCCAGCTACTTGGGAGGCAGAGGCAGGAGACTCGCTTGAGCCCAGGAGTTGGAGGTTGCTATGAGCTGTGATGCCATGGCACTCTACCCAGGGGGATAGCTTGAGGCTCCGTCTCAAAAAAAAAAAGAAAAGTGTACTCATACCCTTCTTCCCTTTTCTTGCTTCCTGTACCCCATGAAAAATTCCTCCACCCCGGGTTTGAGGCTCTTCCTTGGTGTGTACACCAGGAGAGTCCAGACCTGGGTCTGAATAAATCTCACCTCTTGCCTTTTACATCGGAGTGTGTCTCGGATTTGTCTGCTGGGGCCATTTGGGGGAATTTTGGGGCACAACACTGGGACTACCAGCGCCTGCCACAACACCCGGCTATTCTTTGCTTGCAGTTGTCATTGTTATTTAGCAGGCCCCGGCTGGGTTGAAACCTGCCAGCCTCGGTATATGTGGCTACTGAGCTACGGGTGCTGCCAACTTTTGATAGAGTTTATTAGACTGCTTTATACTCTGTAAATAGTATTTCTAGAGTATAGGACACTCTAGAAACAGGGCTTCTAGCTCCAAAAGAAACATAACCAACCTGTGGCTGACCCACTGACGATTGAGCAACAATGCTACCTCCTGTCAAAAGACGGAGATGTGAAATGTGATATACAAAATGGCATCACTCTGGGTCAGGGCTCTTAAATGGAGTCAGGAAGCCAAACTAAGAAGGACTGCAAGCTGCATGTTCAAGACCTGCAACCTGCATACAAAAACAAAAACAAAACAGGAACTCACTTTGAACCTTTGAAGTGCAATGAGCACAACATCCCGGGAAAACAGCCCAATGTCACCAGCACACAAGCCCTGAATAGCAACAATCTACAAACTGTCTGGAAGTCCCAACCCTCTAATCTTAACTTGGTCTTTCCAGTGACCAGCCCATCCTTAAAGCTACCAAAGCTACCTGGGGACTGCCAGCTATCAGTTAACTCATTCCCAGAAAAAAGACACTTACCACTTTAAAGATTCCAAGGATTGAAAACAGTACAATGTACCCCATGTTTGCATTAATGTATACAGCTATCAATTAATAAAAATAAACAAATAAATAAATAAATAAAAGATTCCAAGGATTTTAGGAATTGTATGCCAGGGAACAACAACAACAAAAGTACACAAAAATACTTCATGTTTATGAAATAATTTTTTTTTTTTAAGAAACAGAGTCTCTCACTTTGTCACCCTCGGTAGAGTGTCACAGCTCACAGCAACCTCCAGCTCCTAGGCTTAGGCGATTCTCTTGCCTCAGCCTCCCGAGTACAGGTGCCCGCCCGGCTATATTTTTGTTGCAGTTTGGCTGGGTCAGGGTTCGAACCGGCCACCCTAGGTATACTTTGCGCCCTACCCACTGAGCCACAGGCGCCGCCCAGTATTTAAGTGTTGAAACCATTCACTGACTTACACTGTCTCCCAAACAGTAATATAATTCCAGCAGTTAAAATCCAGGCAAATAAATCCAGCCTCCCTAAAAAGACTGTCAATTATAACAATCCTTTCTTTGTTCCATGTGACCCTGGGCAATTGACTTAATTCCTGTAAGTCTAAATTTCCTTCCCTGCACAATGAGGGGAAACTTAACAGCCATACCCGCTACCTTGGTTTTGAAAACAAAATGAGACACTGACTGCAAAGCTCGTCCCCAGAGGCTAGTGCACGAAGCGTGCTCTCTCCTGCCCTGGAACATTGGGGCTGTTCTCTTTGGGAACCAAAGCATTGCTGAATGCATTTGGTTTTTTCTCTCCAGCTGTTGCCTACCGAAGGCGAAGAAAGAATTGATGAGGAATTGCGGAGCTGTACCTCTGACCTCCGCCCGAGGCTGGTCCAGTTCAGCCTCCCAGGACGCCTGCTCCCGCCGAGACGCGCGCCCCATGGCCGGCAGGGGGCGCCGCGGCCACCCGGGACCGCCGGATGCAAATGAGCCGAGCGGCCCCGCCCCCTGCCGGAAGTGGCTGTGGCGGAGGCGGGGCCTGTTAGCTGGGCCGGCTGCCGTGCGGGAACCATGGCGGCCTCGGAGGCGGCGGCGGCGGGGCCCGCGGCTCTGGCGCCGGGTGCCCCGGCCGTTCAGGCAGCCGCGAGGGGAGCCGCCGCCGCCTCGGGCCCATGGGGGTCCCCAGGACCCCGGCTGAGGGGCAGCCGGCCGCGGCCCGCAGCCCCGGTGCCGCCGGCCTGGGAGCTGATTCAGCCGTCGGTGAGCGAGCTGTCTCGGGCCGTGCGGACCAACATCCTGTGCACCGTGCGCGGCTGCGGCAAGATCCTGCCCAACAGCCCGGCGCTCAACATGCACCTGGTCAAGAGCCACGGCCTGCAGGTGAGCGCGACGCGGCGGCGGCCTGGGGCGGCGGGGCCAGACTCCAGCAAAGCGCCCGGCGCGCCGCCCCCGGCCGCAGGTGGCTTCACACGCGCGAACCGGGCCGGCTAGTCCGCAGCCCCGGCCGGGGGAAGGGAGAGCTAGTGCACGCGGGCACCGGTGGCGGGGAAGACTGTGTCGCGCACTCGGTGTCACGCTCCGCCGAGCCAGCCCGGACCTGGCCTGGAGTTTCGTGCCAGGGCCCGACGCGGGCATGTCACACATTTTCTCTCATCAGTTCTCACAGCAACTTGGTGAGGGACCTATCACCCCATTACAGTGACGGGAGACAGATTATGCAACCTAGGTTGTGTGAGGATTTAAACCTGGGCCTCCGGTTCTGAAGGAGGCCAGCGTTCCTTCCACCACACCCACGCTGCCCTGAGGTCCTGCCCAGTGCGTTGTTACATTATTTCAAAATTGCTGGAAGTGAGGATTTTGAATATTCTTCCGGCACAAAAAGGAAAAGTGTTTGAGGTAATGGCCAGGTTAAATAATAGGCCAAATACAGTACGCTGTGTATATATGTATCAGAACATCCCACTGCATCCCGTGAATAATTACATGTCAATTGAAAATAATTTAAGTTGTGCAAGTTTGGCTCAGCACCCTCGGTCAGTTTCACTGTGTTGGTAAGATGAGCTTTGCTCAGGAATTGGACACAGTATAGCATGACAATAATCTGAACCAGGGGTCCTCAAACTACAGCCCGCGGGCCACATGCAGCCCCCCTAGGACGTTTATCCAGCCCGCCGGATGTTTTTTGCCGCTGCTGCCTGTCCGGCTAAGCCGACTTGTCCTGGGGCCCGCAATCCGGCCCTCCAACGGTTTGAGGGACAGTGAACTGGCCCCCTGTTTAAAAAGTTTGAGGACCCCTGGCACTCTGAACGTCACCCCCACGTGTATAATTTGGGGCACATCTGTGAGAAGCTTATTAAAAATGCAGATGTCTGGCCCCACCCCAGACCTATTAAGTCATAATTTTTTAGTCATTACAATAGGAAGTTTCCTTCAACGACTCTGCCAGCAGTGACATAATTGAAAAGCATAAGTCACTGACAGCAGTGTTGTAAATTGTAGTTTTTGATGGTCTGATTTGACTCAGAAGTAAATTTTTATTACCCAGGGTATTTCATGTTCTGTCTGCCAGTCAGGTAAACCCTCCTTTAAAAGTTCTTCCAGGCTCAGTGGTGCCTGTGGCTCAAGCGAGTAAGGCGCCAGCCATGTACACCTGAGCTGGGGGTTCAAATCCAGCCTGGCCTGCCAAACAACAATGACGGCTGCAACCAAAAACTAGCCTGGTGTTGTGGCCGGCACCTTTGGTTGGCGCCTGTGGTCCCAGCTACTTGGGAGGTGGAGGCAGGAGACTCGCTTGAGCCCAGGAGTTAGAGGTTGCTATGAGTTGTGTTGCCAGGGCACTCTACCCAGACGGAGCTTGAGGCTCCGTCTCAAAAAAAAAAAAAAGAAAAGTTCTTCCAAAAGGCTTTTGAATGAGGCCTGATAAGAATTTAGCAGCCAAAACTTTGATAGTCTCTAGGACAGATAAAAGTGTTGCCGGTGGAGAATGATCCGCTTTTACCACTAGCTGAGCCAGAATATAACTTTCTCTTGGAGATCAGGGAGCCAGGTCAGGAGTGCATGTGGAGGGGTCAGGAAGGCCTTGCAGGTAGGCCTGTGTTATTCCTCAGAAGACTTTGGAGTTTCTTTCAGCACACAAGCACAAGTGTAGAAGTAGTCTTGGATCTGTTTTCTCTTTCATACTAAGTTTTAACTAAGTTCTTTAACCATATCCTAACTTGGGTGGATGTGTGCCACTGTAAAACTGCACATGAACTTTATGGACACCCTGTATATTTGTGGGGATTCTACAGCCGAAGTCCTTGTTTAACACTTTATATTGTTGTTTTCTTTGGAATTGCTGTTATGAGCTCTACCTAAAACTTTGTGATAAGCATCTTTTAGACATAAAGATACCACTTACTCTTCAGGACTGGTTAGTATACAATAGGCCTATTTCTATGTTTGTTTGTTTGTTTGAGACAAAGTCTTGCTTTCTTGGCCCTGGTACAGGGTGGCGTTGTAGCTCACAGCAACCTCAAACTCTTGGGCTCAAGTGATCCTCTTGCCTCAGCATCCCAAGTAGCTGGGAGCCCACCACACCACCTGGCTGTTTTTTAGAGATGGGGTCTCACTCCTGCTCAGGCTGGTTTCACACTCCTGAGCTCAGGAAGTCCACTCCCTCAGCCCCTCAAGTGCTGGGATTATAGGCATGAGCCACTGAACCTGGCCCTGTAACTATGTTTTTAAAATATCTAAAGTTCAGGAATTCACAAGATACCAATCATAAACTATGGTAGGCCTGAGGAGGAAGAGGATGTTGAGCAAATACAAATTTTGACAGTCAAACCTGTACTTGGGCTTTACACTTCAGGATATCAGTGTCCTCCCTTGCTTAGAACCTGGGTCAAGTTATTATTTCAGTTCTAGACAGATTCATTTTTCAGATTTCTAGATTTCTCTATTTGAAGATAGACCAGTGCACTCAGAAACTCCTGAACTGAAAACATTGAAGACCAGAAAGACTGACTCTTCTAAGTTTTCCTTCCTAGGTCACTGAACAACCTTTTTTAGCAGGAATTAAACCTCACCCAGTTCTATCACTTTCTTTTTGGCAAGCACTCCCCGCTTTCAGTCTTGTCTCCCTTTTCTAACCCTGGTGCCCAGCAATCTCTTGTGCACATCTGGTGTCTTAAAGGAAAGGAGGTTTTCTTTCTTTCTTTCTTTTTTTTTTTTAGACAGAATCTCTCTGCTGCCCAGGTTAGAGTGCTGTGGCATCAGCCTTGCTCACAACTTCACACTTCCTGGGTTCAAGCGATCCTCCTGCCTCAGCTCCTTAGTAGCTGGAAGTACAAGTGCCTGCCACAAGGCTGGCTAATTTTTATTTTTTACTTATTTATTTATTTATTTTTAGTAGAGATGGGGTCTTCCTCTTTCTCATGTTGATCTCTAACTCATGATCTCAAGGGATCCCCTGCCTTGGCCTCCCAGGTATGAGCCAGAGGTGCGTTTTCTTTAGTGAAGGTGGTCTGTGTAACAAAATAACTGTATCCACATGGCAGTGCTCCAGTAGGTGGGTCAGTACCCTCAGTCTGGTTACTGCCTAAAAGGCTCTTCAGTTCAAGAATTATCCTTGACAGTTGTCAAACTACTGGAAGGAGGAGAAAAGGCAAGGCATGGGGAGGAGAGCTGGCCCGGGAGCCCCCTCGGGTTTTGCCCTGATGCTACCGCTGCAAGTATGTTTCATTGGCAGATTTTCTTACATTCAGTGGAAATTTTTATTATCTTGGTTACAACTACTTGTATAATTCTAATTTCTTTCATTGCATATTTTCTAGATTATGATAATTTATTCCCCTTCTCCTTAGTTGCCGCATGGTTCTTGATTTATTCTGCTCTTTCTTCACAAAACACCCCAGCCCCAGCCAGATATTCCCTTGTTGGCCCGCCGGCCCTTCTGCAGGATGATGGGTGGGGATGGAGAACTGAATTGTAAGCCACAGAGTGTGTGTTGCCCTTTGGTTTTGTGTGAGTTCTGAAGATGTCCATATTCCATGTCCTATAAGGAAATGCTGAAATAGCCTAGCCTTGCCTACTGTGGGATTCGTGGGTAAGTGAAAGCTACGATGATTCAGGGAGAGGAGGAGGTGGCATATGTAGGCATTTTTTTGATTGCTAGAGATTCTTTTGTTCCTCACGTTTGAAAGCAGTGGAGGGGCCAAGAGGGCACTTAAAGAACCTCTTATCAGGCATCATTTATGTTTTTAAAACAAGGCTTAGAGAGGGTTCTGTATAATGTTCAGTCCAGGGGGTTGCTTTTAATGATTTGCCAGAAAATGTTTTTAAAAGGAAAGGAAAGGTTCCAAGTTGTTCTATAGACCATATTGTGCGAAGACTTCTAATTTTAAATTCAGAATGAGATGACAAAGCAAACTGGTTTCCTTCTGGGATGCTTTCTGTGAGGGCCGTGGGTTTGCCAGAGTAGCTACAATGACGTCTGCCGATTGCCCATGTTTGCTACAGCTCTTACAATCCTTTCCTTCTTTTTTTTTTAACCTTCTACATCTCAACTGTGTCCTTCCTTTTCCTTTTTCTTCTTTTGTGTATTTTTTTCCGGCTTGTTTTTGGATTGTCTTCTCTCATGGGTTCTTTTTCAAATTCTGTCAGTTACAATATGTCATAAACATCGGGCGGCGCCTGTGGCTCAGTGGGCAGGGTGCTGGCCCCATATATCGAGGATGGCGGGTTCAAACCCAGCCCCAACCAAACTACAACAAAAAATAGCCAGGCATTGTGGTGGACGCCTGTAGTCCCAGCTACTTGGGAGGCTGAGGCAAGAGAATGGCCTACACCTAGGAGTCGGAGGTTGCTGTGAGCTGTGACACCATGGTACTCTACCCAGGGTGATAAAGTGAGACTCTGTCTCAAAAAAAAAAAAATTTCATAAACATGAAGTATTTTTTAGTGTACTTTTTTTGTTGTTGTTGAGACAAAGTCTCACTATGTCACTCTTGGTAGAGTGCTTTGGCGTCACAGCTCGCAGTAACCTCAAACTCTTGGGCATAAGCAATTCTCTTGCCTTAGCCTCCCAGGTAGCTGAGAATACAGGCGCCCACCACAATGCCCAGCTATTTTTAGAGATGAGGTCTGGCTGTGGCTCAGACTGGTTTCGAACCTGTGAGCTTAGGTAGTCCACCTGCCACGGCTCCCAGAGTGCTAGGATTACAGGTATGAGCCACTGTGCCCAACCTTTTATGTATTTTTTAAAATTACAGAAACCAAAGATACAGTACCAAAAGTCTGGTAAATTTCATCTTCCATGTATAGAGAACTTCAGGAGAAAGGCCACTTTCTCACTGGAGCTCTTATTTTTTTTTGTACCGTGGCTACTTCTTACCCCTCATCCTCATCTTTGTCATCCTACCCTTGAGCTTATTGTCTCAGGACAGAAATGGGACAAAGGCCCAACACTGGGTGGACTGCTGTGATGGGGGAGCTGAGGAGCTGGACCTTGAAAAGCAGGAGTGTGGATGGTATCAGTTCCTTGCTGTGGCCAGTAACAATGACGATAGGGTGTTGTTAACCTCCAGTTTGATTGTCTTCAGTGGTCTGGTACCTGGGCATGATACCGTTTTAGCTTAGATGGCCACCTGAACATGGTATAATGTCATAAGTATGGGCCAGGCACAGTGGCTCATGCCTGTAATCCTAGCACTCTGGGAGGCCAGGGCAGATAGATTGCTTGAGTTCAGTTCAAGAGCAGCCTGAGCAAGAGCTAGACCCCCTCTCTACTAAAAATAGAAAAACTAATGGGATGTCATGGTGGGCACATGTAGTCCAGCTACTTGGGAGGCTGAAGCATGAGGATTGCTTGACCCCAAGAATCTGAGGTTTTGGCCTGGTGCCGATAGTTCAGTGGTTAGGGCACCAGCCACATGCACCAGGGCTGACAGGTTCAAACCTGGCCCAGGCCTGCTAAAAAACAACAGTGACAACTACAACAAACAAATAGCTGAGTGTTGTGGTGGGCGCCTATAGTCCCAGCTACTTGGGAGTCTGTGGCAAAAGAATTGCTTAAGACCAAGAGTTTGAGGTTTCTGTGAGCTGTGACACCACAGTACTTTACTGAGGGCAACATAGTGAGACTCTGTCTCAAAAAAAAAAAAAGAGAGAGAATCTGAGATTTCTCTGAGCTGTGATGATGCCACAGCCCTCTGTCCAGGGCAACAGAGTGACACTCTGTTTCAAAAAGAAAGAAAAAGAAAAAAAATTTTTTTAATGGCACAAGTCTTATTAAACATTTATGGTATTCAAAACAGTCTCACAGGCAACAGAAGATACAGGGGTTTGGGGAATTATAAGGAGTTCCCTTAGGGATAATGGAATAGTGAGAGGTGGTCTAAGCGCCACGGCTCACACCTGTCATCCTACCACTTTGGGAGGCTGAGAAGGGAAGATCACTGGAGGGCTCAGTTTAGGACCAGCCTGGGCAACAGCCTGTCTCTCCAAAAAAAAAATTAAAGAAAAAGAGAATGCTGGGGTGTAGTAATGACATAATCAAAGATGAATCTGATAAAGTATGAGTAAAAAAGGGATTGAAAGTTAGGTAAGAGGATAATGACAAAGTCCAAACAGTCAGGAGGATTGGCCCTAAGGAGTAGTGAGAAAGGAAAGGCTGGGAGATGGTAAAAGGCATTCCAAGGAACTCAAGCATGTACTCCGGGGCACACACAGGTAATAAATGGATCACCAGGCATCACTGAGGATGAGTTAGGAGTGAGCATGAATTTTGTAGTAATCCAATCAGCAGGTTTTTTGGAGTATTTGACAGCTTAAGAACAGATAAGAGGGATAAAAATTTCTAAAAAGAATTTGATAATAGTCAAATGAATAAAAGATTTTACAGTCTTAGTGTTTTCTTCACATTTCATTTAATCCAGTCAAACATGCTCCAATAAGAATTTCATAAACTGTGCCCATTTCAGTCATTCCCTGTTTCCAGCCCAGCCTGTTTAAAGTGGTTTTCCTTTTGCAGGACGGCATAGTAAATCCAACAATAAGAAAAGATTTGAAAACCGTGCCAAAATTCTACTGTTGCCCAATTGAAGGATGCCCCAGAGGCCCTGACAGACCATTTTCTCAATTTTCTCTCGTAAAACAGGTATTTACTTAAGTATCCTTCTCTGCGGTAGAAATAGAGATGATATGAAACTAATGTGCATGGCAATTAATGACCACATGCCCAGAACTGAGTAGAACGCTGCTTGCGAGAGCAGATGCCCAAGCAGCTCCTCGCTGGTGACCTGAGCATGGAGTAGTGCTAGTGGGGGCTGTTCTGGAGGGAGTATGGCTTCAGAGAGAAAGAGGTAGACTGAGAAGACTCATGCTTGCCGATCTCTTGGCTGAGTCATTTCCAAGGACAGAGCAGGAAGGCACTAAGGAGCTTTTCTCCCCGGGGGTGAGAAGCCTCCAGGGGGAGTGCTGGGGCATCTTAAGAGGAGGGACGGCCCAGAAACAGGAAAGAGGTAACCCAGCACTGGAGGATACTGACATCTGAAATCTTTCCCCGAAGCTCTGCTGGAGGTGTCCTGAGACCAGCAGTGCAAAGCTGTTTTTCCCCTGCCTTCCAGCACTTATAGATCAAGGTCTAAGGGCTGGATACCATGGATTATCTCCTAAAGTCTCCTCGGTTTTCACAGAGGAAACGTGATGGGGGAAGGGGCATACGGTAGAGTGCGGTCTGCCTGCTTCTGAATTCTCCCGACTGGGACTGCTGTATTTTATACCTGCAAAATCAGTGTGAATGGGATAGTTGATGGTTTTGAGATGTGAATAGCTGCTGTCTCTCATCTCAGTGCCCTCTGTGTCCTTCCCAGCACTTTATGAAAATGCATGCAGAGAAGAAGCATAAATGTAGTAATTGCAGCAACTCGTACGGCACCAAGTGGGACTTGAAGAGGCACGCGGAGTACTGCGGCAAGACCTTCCAGTGCACGTGTGGCTGTCCCTACACTAGCAGGACCGCACTGCAGTGCCACATCTACCGAACTGGCCATGAGATCCCGCCAGAACACAGGTGAAGGGAAAGAACTGAGGCACAGAAGTCGGGAGCTGGGGGGAGAGTTTCAGATGAAACATCCAGAGGGCCTGTAGTGCTGGGAGAAAACAAGAATCAGGAAAAAAATATGGGGCAAAGAAGAAGGGAACTGCTGGAAGTGGCAGCAGTACTAGCAGAGGACCCGCATCTGGGCCCGAAGTCTTGACCCAGTTGTTCTTTTTTTCTGCCACCCTTTTTTCAGGATCCCATGTATTCCCATTTGAAAGTCCCAAGTTCCTTGCTTGGCACCCATAGCACAGTGGTTACGGCACTGGCCACATGCACCAAGGCTGATTGGTTCGAGTCCAACCCGGGCCAGCTGGATAACAATGACAACTGCAACCAAAAATAGCTGGGCGTTATGGCAGGTGCCTGTAGTCCCAGCTACTTGGGAGGCTGAGGCAAGAGAATTGCTTAAGCCCAAGAGTTTGAGGTTGCTATGAGCTGTGATGCCATGGCACTCTACCAAGGGCGACATACGGAGACTCTGTCTTTAAAAAAAGAAAATCTCAACTTCTAGCATTTTCTATCATAGGGATATCAGATTGCTGAAGAGTAAATTTTATCATGAAACTACTTCATTTTAAGGTCAGAGTTATATTTAATATAATAGCTTCCTGCTTTAGAAATGATAAAACATGGCTTGGCGCCTGTGGCTCAAGTGGCTAAGGCACCAGCCTCATAAACCTAAGGTGGCGGGTTCGAATTCAGCCTGGGCCCGCCAAACAACAATGACGGCTGCAACCAAAAAAAATAGCCAGGCGTTGTGGCGGGTGCCTGTAGTCCCAGCTACTTGGGAGGCGGAGGCAGGGACTTGCTTGAGCCCAGGAGTTGGAGGTTGCTGTGAGCTGTGATGCCACAGCACTCTACCCAGGGGGATAGCTTGAGGCTCTGTCTCAAAAAAAAAAAAAAAAAAAATGACTCGGTGCCTGTGGTTCCAGTGGCTAAGGCGCCAGCCACATACACCTAAGGTGGCAGGTTCAAATCCAGCCCAGGCCCGCCAAACAGCAATGACGGCTGCAACCAAAAAATAGCCAGGCATTGTGGCGGGTGCCTGTGGTCCCAGCTGCTTGGGAAGCAGAGGCAGGGACTCGCTTGAGCCCAGGAGTTAGAGGTTGCTGTGAACTGTGATGCTATGGCACTCTACCCAGGAGAATAGCTTGAGGCTCTGTCTCAAAAAAAAAGAAATGATAAAACGTGCATTATGTAAATCTTCCTTTTTCTTAAAACTCTGAGTTCTAGTACTTAGAGCTTAACCAAAAAATAAAGGTGTATGTACTTCCTCCTTCCCTGTTTGCATGTTTCTAAGCATCTACCTACCATAATAGGCCCAATTCCCAGAGTTTCAAAAGAAGGAATTTATCTTCTCTGATGGAATGTGGGATATGGCCTTTGTGAGTAAGTGAAGTACCATGTCACAGTCGAAGACATCTGCATTTTAAGATTGTTTTTCTTTTTGCTCTGTCATTGTTTTCAGGGACCCACCCAGTAAGAAAAGGAAAATGGAAAACTGCCTGCAAAACCAGGAGTTGTCCAATAAGACCATCGAATCACCGAGCAACCAGCCAATCCCTAAACCAGACACTCAAGAACTAGAAGCTTCAGAAATAAAGCCAGTAGCTCCTTTTGAAGATTCTTGTGGCTCGAATGAGAGGAAGCAGAAGCTTACAGCACCTCCAAGATATCCTCAAAAGTTGCTTTTACCAAAGCCCAAAGTGGCTTTGGTTAAACTACCTGTGATGCAGTTTTATCCTGTGCCTGTCTTTGTGCCTATAGCCGACTCCTCGGCCCAGCCTGTGGTGTTAGGTGTCGAACAGGGCTCTGCGACAGGGGCTGTGCACTTAGTGCCCTTGGCAATAGGGACCCTGATCCTCGGCCTAGATTCAGAGGCTTACTCTCTTAAGGAGAGCCTACCTCTTTCCAAAATTGAGCCAGTTAGTACAGGTGTTCAAGTGAACTTGGGTAAAAGTCCATCTAATTCTTTACCAGAATTAGGGAACACATGTCAAAAGAACAGCATTTCTTCAATCAATGTACAGACAGATCTGTCTTACGCCTCACAAAACTTTACACCTTCCACGCAGTGGGCTAGCGCTGATTCCTCTGTGTCATCTTGTTCCCAGACTGACTTGTCTTTTGATTCTCAAGTGTCTCTTCCCATTAGTGTTCACACTCAGACATTTTTGCCCAGCTCTAAGGTAACTTCATCCATTGCTGCTCAGACCGATGCATTTATAGACACTTGTTTCCAGTCAGGTGGGGTCTCCAGAGAAACTCAAACCAGTGGAATACAGAGTCCGACAGATAACCACATACAGATGGACCAAGCTGGAATGTGCGGAGACATTTTTGAGAGTGTTCATTCATCGTACAGTGTTGGTACAGACAGTATCATAAGCAGCACGTTAGCAGAGACAGTAACCCGGAGTTTGTTGCCTCAGAATGACCCTAAGATTTTAAATCAAGATGTTGAGAAATCTGCACCAATTATAAACTTCAGTGCACAGAATAGTATGCTTCCTTCACAGAATATGACAGATAATCAGACCCAAACCATGGATCTATTAAGTGATTTAGAAAACATCTTGTCAAGTAATCTGCCTGGTCAGACATTGGATAATCGTAGCCTTTTGTCTGACACGAATCCTGGATCTGACACCCAGCTCCCACCTGGCCCAGTTCAGAATCCCGGAATAGATTTTGACATTGAAGAGTTCTTTTCAGCCTCAAATATCCAGACTCAAACTGAAGAGAGTGAACTTAGCACCATAAACACTGAACCAGTCTTGGAATCTCTGGACATAGAGACCCAAACTGACTTCTTATTCGCAGACACCTCTGCTCCATCCTATGGATGTAGGGGAAATTCCAACTTCTTAGGCCTTGAGATGTTTGACACACAGACACAGACAGACTTAAACTTCTTTTTAGACAGTAGCCCTCATCTGCCTCTGGGAAATATTCTGAAACACTCCAGCTTTTCCATGAGTACTGACTCATCTGACACCGAGACCCAAACTGAAGGAATTTGCACTGCTAAAAACATACCCCCTCTGGAAAGTAAGGTTCAGTTGAACAGCACAGAGACACAGACCATGAGTTCTGGTTTTGAGACACTGGGGAGTTTGTTCTTCACCAGCAATGAGACTCAAACAGCAATGGATGACTTTCTTCTGGCTGATTTGGCCTGGAACACGATGGAATCTCAGTTCAGCTCTGTAGAAACCCAGACCTGTGCCGAGCTACACAGAGTCTCCAACTTCTAAAAGTGGAGTCCATGTATGGGGTGGCGTTTACCATTTCCTCTGGATTCGGGAAACGGGGAATGGGACAACAGTATTAATATCGTTGAATGTAGTCGAAGATGCCGTTGCTTAGCTTCTCTGCAGTCCTTTGCCTTTCGTACTTGTAAACATGAAATTGGTGTATAAATGTGAGTGTATTATAAAGTGTAAGATGTTGATCTTAAATAATTGTTTTTTGTGTTGCCTACATTTGCCTTTTTACAGCTAGTCTCTCCATCTTTAAAAAATAGTATTTCACACCCATAAAACCTAGATAGCCATTTAGCTGAAGCCAAGCTTACCAGATGCTAGGGTACAAGCTTCTCAAATCTTCAAAACATTTTAGTTGAGTGTAATGTACTTAAATTGCACATGAAATGTTTTTGACCGTGCTTTTCAGAAATTCCTGTTTCTTGATAGTAACATCCGAAGAAACCCAACGCTGCCACCATCAGATTTATACAGCAATGCTTCTGTGGTTGTAGACGCCCGCTGCCTGCAATTTCATCTGCTTTGACATCTCTTTTCTAATTTGAAAACTTCAAGGAAAACTACAGCTGTCTGTAGCTTTTTAGGGAGTTTTCGTGTAGTCTGCTCCCCCTCCTCTACGTGAGCTCTTATTGATACCAGTGTCAGTGTATCTAGTAATTTCCTCATAAGAAGTTTATTGCTGTAAAATTATTGCCTCTAGAAAGAGCAGCAAGCACAGTGTAAATAATGATCCTGCTAAATAACAGTAAGTCGTGCAAACCACGGAAATGCAGGGTTGCCCATGAGTTCATCCTGGGTGTGCTTTCCACAGGAGGCCAGAGTGCAGCTCTGGAGCTGCTTCCCGAAGTGCACCACAGACTGACTCTGAGTGTCGTAATTCTCAGTGTTAAAAGTGAGAAGAGAAAAGGACATTCCCCCCTAGATTTCAGCACTTTGCATTTTTCTACTAAGCTTGATAACAAGGGCAACAGTGTAATCTTCAATTATTTTAAATTGTTTTAAATTCGTTTTCTTCCATCTAACACTCACTCAGTCTTTCCCTTCAGTAAGAGAAGACAATGGAGTAGCAAGGATATTTGTGCCTTGAGGCTCGCAATCGGAATGACAGGTCCGTATAAAATATGGTATTCTGCATTTTGTGGCTTTATTCTTTAAAAGAGGGTAATACCAGTCGTCTTCAAAGAAAACAGAGGTGAACTTACTGTTTCAATGATCAAGAACATTTACTGTGTTTTGAGATGGGAGTACAATCAACTATGTTTTGGGGGTTTTCTGTATTGGGGAAATCCTGAATTCTTAATAGTTGGCCAACTTTCAGGCAGGTAAGGATCAGAGCAGCCTGTATGTTCTCTTAAGTTTGCAAAAAAAAAAAGAGAAAAAAAACATAGGCACACACTTGTGCTGTTGAAGACTAACTCCTTTAAATAAAACCTGAGGAGACTAGTGATTCATTAAAGTAAATTGATGGTTTTGCTACTAATTCCTATCCCATGTATCAGATACAAAAGAAGTGTTGGTAATTAATAAATAACACATCCAAGGCAGATGAATTCAACCTAGTAGATAAAAGTTTGCTTTGGTCACAGTTGCCTATGAATATGGGTTTCAAACATAAAGCCTTAACTTAGAATTTCATTATGTTTTAGAACTGTCATTGCCTTAATGTTCCAACATCTATTTAAGTCCTCAAAATAAAGAAGAAATGCATGTTTGTGGGGTTTTGTAAGTACATGTGCAGTGATCTATGGCTTAAAACATTTTTTTTTGTTCCTGTGACAATGTTTCTTAACCCATCCAGTATATTTACAGAAAAATGGAGCATGTAATAGTCTTTCATGTATAATAACTGTTTGCCCCTCAGAACCTTAGTTCCCTGAACCGATTATTTGTAAAAACTGAAATTCGGTGATTAAAGAAAAGCTAGAATTCTAACATTTTTGTGGATTCTTCAGCATAATCATAGCGACTTATTTTGTTGCCTTAACTTTTTACTGACTTGGGTTCTGAAAGTCACATGATACAATGATTTTATTTCATAATGCCCAGGAATTTTCATCATTGTTTCACCTTTGTTCAAGAGGCACATGCTTGGCTCAGTGCCCGTAGCACAGTGGTTACGGTGTCAGCCACATACACCAAGGCTGGCGGGTTCAAACCCAGCCCGGTCCTGCTAAACAACAATGGCAACAGCAACAAAAAAAATAGCCACGCGTTGTGGCAGGCACCTGTAGTCCCAGCTACTTGGGGGTTTGGGGCAAGAGAATCACTTAAGCCCAAGAGTTTGAGGTTGCTGTGATGCCACAGCACTCTACCAAGGGCGGCTTAATAAGACTCTGTCTCAAAAAAAAAAAAAAAAAAAGGAGAGAGGAATATGCTGACAATTTTCTTAGAAAGGACACTAGGTTACAGCAACAAGATGCTCCCACAAACAAAAGAACAAATAAGCTTTGATGAGAGTATCGGAAGGAAAATGCTGGGGTACAGCGGGGGATTGGTGAGAACCTGTGGAGACTGAGGATGGCCTCTGCCCATCCCAACCCCCCCCCCAATCTTCCCAGGCAGGATCAGCTCAGAACCTAGAGGGACTGTTCACTGTGGGGAAAAGGAAAGCAGGATGCCCCCTCCCTACCTTAGAAGTTCCCACCAAGCACAGACACTTGTGCAGCTGAAGAACTCTGCAGCTCTCACAGGCTGTGAGGCCAGTTTAGAAAGCTGCCTGGAATTCCCATGGCTGCATGACTCCAGAGGAGGAGCCCGCACTGTGAGCCAAGCTGCTGCAGGATGACACCATTTCAGACTGGACCCACTACTACAGAGCATCCTGCTCTGGGGACAGTAGCCACTGCATCTCTACCGTAAAGAGGCTCTGCCATCTCTCACAATAGTGCACCATTCCCCAGCCAAGGTGCTACAGCTCCCTGCTCCTGGGAACAAGCTGCCTAGTAGGTACTCTGTATTCCCCATCCCAGTGGCTGCAGAGCCTGGAACTTGGCTACTCAGAGCCTAGGGCCAGTGGAACAGCTGGGACCCTGGTGCCTGAGCCCACATGGTGCCCTGCCTCCCAAGAAATAGATAAGTCTTTCTCAGTGAGGAAGCCAAACCGAGGTAAGTGGACCAGCCCTGCATCATCTCACTGTATGAACCAGCCTGGTGCCCCACCCACAGGGGAACCATGGCCAACATGATGGGACACCTATACAAAGTGCTCTAGGCTATAGAAGCACTCACAAGCATCAGTGACATAGATTATAACTGAAGAAACTACACAGGGACTACGCTAAGGTGCCTACACAGAACCAAACCAAATGTACTCAATCCAATTGACAATATAGGACTCACCTGCAGGGGAAAAGTCTTTCCCTGTAAGAGGTACCCTATGAAACTGAGAATGGTGGCTTGGCGCCTGTGGCTCAGTCGGCTAAGGCACCAGCCACGTACACCTAAGGTGGTGGGTTCGAATCCCCAGCCCGGGCCTGCCAAACAACGATGGCTGCAACCAAAAAATGGCCGGGCGTTGTGGCGGGTGCCTGTGGTCCCAGCTATTTGGAAGGCAGAGGCAGGAGACTCGCTTGAGCCCAGGAGTTGGAGGTTGCTATGAGCTGTGATGCCATGGCACTCTACCCAGGGGGACAGCTTGAGGCTCCGCCTCAAAAAAACAACAACTGAGAATGGTGACTGTTCTCCCAAGTGTGCGGAAATCAACATAGGGAAAAAGAAATATGAAAAGACAAGGAAAGATGATACCACCAAAGAATAGTTTCCCAATAACTGAACACAGATAAAAACTTAAGAATTTCCTGAAAAGTAATCCAAAATGACAATTTTAAGGAAACTCAGTGAGATATACAGGAATACAGATAAAACAATTCATGATCTGAGAAATTCAACAATCTTTTATCAAAAAAGCAAATCTGGGCAGCGCCCCAGCCAAAAACTAAAAAGACAAAGAAAAAAAAAAAAGCAGGTCGGCACCTATGGCTCAAAGGAGTAGGGCGCCAGCCCCATATGCCAGACGTGGTGGCCCTGGCCGGAAAAAAAAAAAAAAGCAGATCTCAGAGCTGAAGAATTCAATGAATGAAATAAAATTCAGTGGAGAGCTTCAATAGCAGAATAGATTAAGCAGAAAAAGAATGTCTCAACCTGAAGGCAGGTCATATGAAATAACCTATTCAGAGGAAACAAAAATAATGAAAAAGAGTGAAGAAAACCTACATGACTTATTATAAGACTTAATTATGGGACATAAGTAAGCAGACAAATATTTGTATGATGAGTTTCAGAAGGAGCAGAGGTGAAGACACAGAAAGCTTATCAATGAAATGATAGCGGAAAACTTCCTAAATCTTGGGAAAGAGATGGACATCCAAGTCTGTGCTACTCAAAGAGCCCTAAATTGATTCAATCTAAAGAAGTCCTCTTCTTCTCTAAAGCACATTATAACTAAACTTTATAAAAAGTCAAAGATAAAGAGAGAATTCTAAAAGCAAGAGAGAAGCATCAAATCGCATATAACTGCAGATTTCTCAGCAGAAACCTTGCAGTCCAGGAGAGAAAGGGATAATATATTCAAAGTGCTGAAAGTGCTGGGCGGTGGCTTACTTCTGTAGTCCTAGCACTCTTGAGAGGATAAGGTGGGTGTATTGCCTGAGTTTGGGAGTTCAAGACCAGCCTGAACAAGAGCAAGACTCTGCCTCTACTAAAAATAGAAAAATCTGGCCAAGTGTGGTGGCAGGCACCTGTAGTCCTAGCTGAAGTAAGAAGCTCGCTTGACCCTAAAAGTTTGAGGTTGCTGTGGGCTATAACGCCATGGCACTCTACCCAGAGAAACTGAGTGAGACTATCTCAGGAAAAAAAAAAATCCAAGTACTGTAAGAAAAAAACTGCAACCAAGAATACCATTTATATTCATCAAAGCTATTTTTCAAAAGTGAATGTGAAATAGTCTTTTCCCACAACCAAAAGCTAAGGGAAGTCATCACTACTAAAGCAGGCTTACAAGAAATGCTATGGAAGTGCTTTTACTGAAAGCCAAAGGATGATAATTATTAAAACATATGACAGTATAAAACTCACAGGTAGGGTTAAATTCATCATCAAATTCAGAATTCTCCATTACTGTAATAGTGTTATATAAATCTTTCAACTCTCTAGCATGAAGTTTAAAAGTCAAAATAGTCGGCTCGGCGCCTGTGGCTCAAGTGGCTAAGGCGCCAGCCACATACACCTAAGGTGGCAGGTTCAAATCCAGCCTGGGCCCACCAAACAATGACGGCTGCAACCAAAATAGCCGGGTGTTGTGGCGGGAGCCTGTGGTCCCAGCTACTTGGGAGGCTGAGGCAGGAGACTCGCTTGAGCCCAGGAGTTGGAGGTTGCTGTAAGCTGTGATGCCACAGCACTCTACCCAGGGGGACAGCTTGAGGCTCTGTCTGAAAAAAAAAAAGTCAAAATAGTCAACAATAACCACAGCTGCAGTAAGTGGTTAAGGAACACATGATATAAAAAGATGTAAATTAGGACAAAATTACAAATTAGGGGAGGACAGTAGAATAGTCCAGAATATTTGTCACAACCAAAGTTATTATCTTTAAAATATCTATTATACCCATAAGATTTTTTTATGTAAGTGCCATAGTAACCAGAAATTAAAATGACAACAGATACTCAAAGGAGAAAGACAAAGAAGTCAAAGCTCAGCATATAGAAAACCACCAAAACACAAGGTAACCATCAATAGAGGAAGAAAGAAACAAAGAACCTATAGAACGGTCAGCAAATAATCCATAAAATGGCATGAGTATTTACCTCCCAATGATAACCTTGAATGTATATGAATTATATTCCCCAATTAAAAGATGAAGAGTAGGTAAATGAATAACAAAACAGGACCCAACTATATGCTGCCTTTAAGAGATTCACTTAACCAGTAAGAAGGGATGAGATGAGTGTGGGGGAGCCATGTCTGTAATACCAGCACTTTGAGAGGCCAAGTAGGTGGACTGCTTCAGGCCAGGGGATAAGAGACCAGCCCAAGCAACATAGCAAGACTCCCATCTCTACAAAAAATTTAGCCTATGTGTGGCACACACATGTTGTCCAGCTACTGAGGGGCTGTGGCAGGAGGATCCATTGAGTCCAGGAGTTTGAGGCTGCAGTGAGCTATCACGGTACCATTGCACTCACTCTAGCCCAGGCAGCACAGCAAGACCCTCTTTAAAAAAAAAAAACTGAAGGTATGCAAAAGGAAACCAAAGGAGAGCAGGAGTAGCTATATTTATATCAAATAAAATACAGTTTAAGTCAAAAAGTGTAAAAAGAGACATCTAACTGACTGTGGACAAAGGTGCCAAGAAAGGGAAAGGACATTGGAGAAATGACAATCCCTTCAACAGATCATATTGTATTCTTCACATGCAGAAGAATGAAATTAGATTCTTTTTTTCTTTCTTTTTTTTGAGACAGAGCCTCAAGCTGTCCCCCTCGGTAGAGTGTCGTGGCATCACAGCTCACAACAACCCCCAACTCCTGGGCTCAAGCAAGTCTCCTGCCTCTGCCTCCCAAGTAGCTGGGACCAGAGGCGCCCGCCACAACGCCCGGCTTTTTTTTTTTTTTTTGGTTGCAGCCGTCATTGTTGTTTGGTGGGCCCGGGCTGGATTCGAACCCGCCACCTTAGGTGTATGTGGCTGGCGCCTTAGCCACTTGAGCCACAGGCGCCGAGCTGAAATTAAGATTCTTATCTCTCACCGTGTTTTTAAAAAACTCAAAATGGATTAAATCCTTAAATGCAAGACCTGAAATTATGTACCTAGTAGAAGAAAACATAGGGGGGACAGCTTTATGACCTTGGTCTTCACAAAGTTTTTTTTTGGATAAGACATTAAAAGCATAAGCAACAAAAGTAAAAATAGACAAATGAGATTGTGTTAAGCTTAAATGCTGCAAAGGAAAAAAATCGACTGAGTGAAGAAACAACCTATAGAATGAGAATATATTTATAAACTCTATATCTGGTAAATGGGTATGACCTAAAATATGTAAAGAACTTAATAACAACAAAAAAAATTTTTAACAGGCAAAATACTTAAATAGACATTTCTCAAAAGAAGACAAATGGCCAATAGGTATATTTTTTAAAAATGCTCAACATCCCTAATCATCAGGGAAATATAAATGAAAACCATAATGAGACATCATCTCCTATTAGTACACTATTATCAAAACAACAAAAGATGGGTGTTGGCAAAAGTGTGGAGAAAAGGGAACCCTTACATATTAAGGGGAATATAAATTAGTACAGAAAACAGTACGGAGGTTCCTCAAAATTTAAAAAATAGAACTACCCTATCATCTAGCAATCCTACCACTGGGTATATATCTAAAGGAAATAAAATCAGTATGTCAAAGAGACATCTGCATTCCTTGTTTATTGCAGCACTATTCCCAATGCCCAAGAGAGGCAATCAACCTAAGTGTCCATCAGTGGATGAATGGATAAAGAAAATGGTATAGACACACAATGGAATACTGTTCAGGCATTAAAAACGATGAAATCCTATCATCTGAGACAACATGGATGAACCTGGAGGACGTTGAATGAAATAAGCCAGGCATAGACAGCCAAACGCCACACAATCTACCTCATATGTGAAATCCAGAAAAGTTTCTCATGTAAGTCAAGACTAGACTAGTGAATACCAGAGGCTGGGGAGGTGAAGAGATTGGTCAAGGGCACAATGCTACAGTTACTAGAAATAAATTCTGGTGCTCTATGTCACAGTAAGGTGACTACCGTTAAGAATAATGTATATTTCAAAAATACCGGTAGGAGAGGATTTTGAATGTTCACACCACAAAGAAATGATGTTTAAGGTGATAAATATGCTGATTATTGATTTTGATCATTACACAATATAGACTTGTATTGAAACATCACATTTCACCCCATTAATATGTATAATTATGTAACAACCAAAAATACAATAAAACTAAAAAATTATTTAAAGTAAAAAATTAAGAAAATGGCCAGGGGCTGTGGCTCAGGCCTATAATCCTAGCACTCTGGGAGGCCAACGCAGGTGGATTGCCTGAGCGCAGGAGTTCCAGACCATCCTGAGCAAGAGTGAGACCCCCATCTCTAAAAATAGCTGGTCGTTGTGGTGGGCACCTGTAGTCCCAGCTCTTCGGGAAGCTGAGGCAAGAGGATCACTTGAGCTCAAGAGTTTAAGGTTGCTGTGAGCTATGATGCCACTGGACTTTACTGAGGGCAACAGTGAGACTGTCTCAACAACAACCAAGAAAGAATCCATTACCAAAGCTTCTATTTTGCTGTAGATAAAAACAATACACCTTAGGATTTGATTTTTTTAAATGTATTCAAGGTATATATTTATTCAATGAATTTACTCATGCATTTGTCATAAATATGACCTCTTTATAATGGGCAGCTTTTATCTTTATAAATAATGTGGTTCTTTCTTAGGACCCAAACTAAGCGGACTGGAACATAAACTGTGCCCTCCTCAGTCACTAATCTGCAGGATAACCATACTGATGTGTGTTTCTGTTTCCCTTGAGATAAAGGGAAACTAAAAGTAGAAAAGTTTGCAGACTTATCTGAAAAATGCTCAGTTTTGAAACTACTTTTGATCTGAACAGTATCAGTCTAGTTGGGAAGTAATTTATTAATAGTGGCAAATGACAGGGATAAATTTTCACTTAATCCTTATTGGCCTCAATCACAGGATGTGTATATTAATTCCAATCCAAATCTGCTCATCAAACCTGCTCTCTATCACACCCACCACAAAGAGCACTTACTGACCCGTATGTTAAAGCAGTGCTCTCAGTCTTGTCCTCGGCAAGTCCTTAAAGAAAAGAAGGAACATGGAACGCTGGGTGGTTTAGGGATGAAGCCTTGGAAGCCAAGTACTATAGTCTTATTTTCCTTGTATCTCACAATACATCTGTGTGTGCTGTCATCTGAAGTGTGCTGAAGTGCCATTGATAAGACACAAGGAAAGGATGACATTCAAACGCTAAATGATTCTAATTGGTAAATGACATGAATTTTAATCTGGTTTCTTAAGCAAGATTCTGGCTTGTAAAATGTTCTTACAGCCAAGAAGATGACTTCACTGTTTTTCGATGTTTAAATCCAAAAGATTCTCTCCATTGGTAGAACCTCTTTTATTAGCAGAAACACTGATATACACATCATAGTTTACATACCAACAGAGGCCGGCTACAGAACACAGGACGGAGCTTCTCAGCTTGTCAGCGTTCTGGAACACTAACATGGGTGCGACATTTAGAAACAAGCATTCTTTGAAAGGAGCAAGGCCCAAGCCACGGGAACAAATAGAAGCCACAATGTCCATATGATGCTTGAGCTGGAACATTACCGAATTTTACTCCATTAAGCATCAGGGAAAAACTATAAATTACTGTCTTACTATCCAGTAACTAAATAGAAACTTGGTTCTAAACTCACAAATTTTAAAATGGCGAAGGCGGACCTATGAGACACTTACCACCTCGCCCTTCCTTCCCCTTCACTGTGAAGCGAGTTATTACAAGAGATTAGGCTGCGGAAAAGAAATAACAACCCCAAATTTAAACAAGTGTGAAACAAATTTATCTTCATGTTGACTTTGTTATTCTCAAAAATACATCTATAACCTCAGTGTGAACAGACACTTTTTTCTTTCTTTTTGCCTAAGGAGTGACCTTATTAGCATGGTGTGTGTTGATAAGACTTTGTTCGCAGCTTGGCATCTTCTGACTGCTCTGGCTTCTGGCTTTTTACTTTCTGCTTTCTGGTGATCCGCTGCTTTTCCCATGTCCTGGGTGAAACATTTGGTTTTACGATTACATCTCAAAACATGTTGCTGCTTAGGAATGAATATGAAATTGAGCCCTCTCCCACTTTATCTTCTTTATCCTGTGCTGTAACAAGAAATTTAGGGACTTCAGAAAATGGAGAGCCCATTCTGCGATTAAAAATTTGGCAAAAGTCAGTACATCTGAATTCACTTACCACAAAGGGCTATGTCACCACTAACGCTCTCCTCAATGACTTCCCCTATTTAAAAAGTGAGCCTACCAAAATTAAGAACTTTACATTTTTGAGAAACCATCGAAACTTTTGTAAACCATGCTTTAAGAATTATTTACTCTCAAAAAAAAAAAAAAAAACATGATACCGTGTAGCTCAGTGGTTAGGGCACCAGCCGCATGTACCAGAACTGGCAGGTTCAGACCCAGCTTGGGCCTGCCAAACAACAATGGCAACTACAACCAAAAAAAAGAAAAAAAGAAAGAAAAGAAGAATTATTTACTCTGTGTTGCTTTATTTCAGTTCATGGAAATAATTTTTGTTTTCCTATATTTGAAAGTTTAGTACTATTAATGCCTGGCAAGCTGGTTATCAATGTTTTTTGCATTTTCTTTTTTAGTAAGATTTGGTATATTTTAAAACCATTTAAATCTCCCTCCCTTTTTAGGGGGACAGGATCTCATTCTGTTGCATGGGCTAGAGTGCAGTGGCATCATTATAGCTCGCTGAGACCTCATACTCCTGGCCTCAAGCAATCCTCCCGCCTAAGCCTCCCAAAGTGCTAGGGCTACAGGCATCAATCACTATTCTATAACAACATGTGTGCCTAAAAGCAAAATTGAAAGTTTTCTAAATAGCTACCATAATGTCAAGTATCTCTGTGACTTCCTATTTTCCTGAAATTATGTGGATTTGGGTGACTTGACAAAGAAATTAAGATAGAATCACCAACAGTAACAGGGCCAGTGGTATTTATCCCAAATTCAATGTTCGATGTTTTCCTGCAGAATACAGGCAGATTGAAATGAATCAAAATTGCTAACAATTCTTTCACATTTAGAAGCTTACGGAATAGTCATAACCCTTTGTGGTACTCAAGAGAGTATTGTGTATTTTCAAGCTAGCTGTCCTCCAGTTTTAGTAAGTGCAGTAATTGTTTCATTTTATACGATGCACAGGGGAGAAAGATCTGTAGTTTAAGCCAAATGGGAGAGAAGAGCCATTCTCATCCAGATGAAGTACAGACCTGCCAGGGGTTACCGAGGTGTATCTCACACAGTACGCTTGGACCTGGGCAGTACAAGCAGTGAGTGGGGAAGAGAACATTGCTTGACACTACAGAATTTGGAATAACGGCATTACATGTAAGTACGTTAACATCTTGCCAAACCCACATTCCTCTGAAGAACGGATAAGAGAATGCCAAGAGCTTTTCAGCCTGGCCAGATGGGCTCTACTGCTACTACGAGAGACTGTTAATGCAGGCGTATGGCTGCTGCTTTCCAGAGGGGGCTCAGGCAGGCGCCTCCAGAAGACGCTACAGGACAGGAGCAACATGGGGAGCTCAGCTCCAGGACACAGCAAGGAGGGCCTTCCCCACCTTCTCTGACACCCTGCCAGGGCAGCCGCGTGCTCTGTAAGTAAAGCTGTCAGAGAAGCTGCAAACATAGGCAGTGGTTCCAAAATGAAGAATTCTCCACAGCAGCAGTTCTCAACTGGGGTGATTTTGCCCTCGGGGACATTTGGCCACTTTGATGGACACATTTTTGTGTCACAGCTTGCAGTGACTCCTGGCATTTGATGCACAGTACAACAAAGAGTGAATCAGCCCCAAATGGCAATAGTGCCAAGGTTGAAAAGCCCTTCCCTGAAGATCAGCTAGTTGGTGGGATGGAACTTTCAGCATTGAGGCTGGGCCGCTCAACCCTCTAAGATGTTGTTTAGGAAGTAAGTATATGTTGTCTGGGCCCCTTGGCTCACGCTTGTAACCTAACACCCTGGGAGGCCGAGGTGGGAGGGCCCTTGAGCTCAGGAGTTTGAGACCAACCTGAACAAGAGCAAGACCCTCTCTCTACTAAAAATAGGAGAACTAGCTGGGTATTGTGGTGGGCACCTGTAGTCCCAGCTACTCAGGTGGCTGAGGTGGGAGGACTGCTCGAACCCAAGAGTTTGAGGTTGCTGTGAGCTATGAGGCCACCACTCTACCCAGAGCAGTAGAGTGAAAAAAATACCACAAAAAAAAAGAGCACGAGAGAGAAAGAAATTATACATTAGAAGGTTGAGTCCTCATTGTCTTATGTAAGTTTTCTAAATCATTAGAGCTCTTACTATCAGCTACTTTTGAAATGTATTAATTAAAATTCATGGCTAGGTGCCCATAGCTCAGTGAGTAGGGCACCAGCGACATACACCAAGGGTGGCAGGTTCGAGCCCAGCCCAGGCCTACTAAACAACTGACAACTACAATCCAAAAATAGACGGGCGTTGTGGTGGGTGCCTATAGTCCCAGCTACTTGGGAGGTTGAGTCCACAGAATCGCTTAAGCCTAAGAGTTTGAGGTTGCTGTGAACTGTGATGCCACAGCACTATGTACCCAGGGCTACGTCGCAAGACTTTGTCTCACAGATAAATAAATAAATAAAATTCATTTAGTTTTTTTTTTTTTTTTAATTTCACCCTAGAAAGACCATAGCAAGTCTGATAGAAACCTGGGACAGAAAGAACTATTCACTATTTTGAGTCTTTGATAATGGTACAGGCAAATTAACTGTGCTAAATGACAGAAGTAGACAGGAATTTAGGTATTAATCTCATTTTATAGGACAAAGGCAGCTATGCCTAGTGGCAAAACTAGGGTATTAAAAAACCCAAATCTCCTGTGGTCCTCAGCTCTTGGTGTCAACCTGAAAGAGCCACTTCTTCAAGATGCAGCCAGGGTGTCTGACTTGGCCTAAATTCAACAGAGAGCCAAGTGGCTGACTAGAAGTCACACACGTACTCTGCATTCCACAAGCTTGCCTAACTTTGGGACTTTCATAACTGTTGCTGTTCAGATACCTGAGTCAATGGTTGTGAAAATCACATTTTGCCTTGTGGACCTAACCAGTAAACTGACAATCATTAACCAATCAGAACTAGACAAATTTGCATCCCTCGTTAGCATAAGTTTTCTCTGTAAAGACAACCCAGTCTGGACGGTGGCTCACACCTATAATTCTAGCCCTCTGGGAAGCTGAGCCTGGAGGGTCCCTGGAGCTTAGGAGTTTGAGACCAGCCTAAGCAAGGACAAGACCTGTCTTTACTAAAAAATAGAAAAACAAGTCAGGCAAGCACCTATATAGTCCTAGGTACTTGGGAGACTGACACAGGAGGAGTTTAAGGTTGCTGTGAGCTGTGATGACTCCATAGCACTCTAACCTAGGCAACAGAGAATAAGAGGAGAGGAGAGGAGAAGGCTCTTGGGCTTAGGCAATTCTCTTGCCTCAGCCTCCTGAGCAGCTGGGACTACAGGTGCCTACCACAAGGCTTGGCTATTTTTTTGTTGTTGCAGTTTGGCCAGGGCGGGGTTTGAACCTGCCACCCTTGGTATACGGTGCCAGCATCCTATTCACTGAGCCACAGACGCCACCCAAGACAACCCCTTTCTTTGTTCTCTCGGAGTGTACCTTCATTTTGCACTGAAGCTGTGTCTCCCAGTTTGCAAAGTACTGGTGGAAATGAAGTCTCTCTTAACCTAATTCTTCCTTCTCAGTCGTTTCATTGACAAGGATAAAGGACGATGGTTGTATTTTTACTTATTGCAGTGGATACTGGATTTATGCTAAGACTGTGTTCAAGAAACTATATATAGTACCTTTAATCTGGGAGACTGAATTTGAGAAGTTGTTTTCCTAGAGATAATACAAAATCAGTGTAAGAGTCACAGTACTGACCTGCAGAGCAAAGGTGGTGCAGACTGCAGAGTGGAGATGCAGACAAAACAAGGTGAGGAAAAAGTCCAGAGAATTAAGACGGACTGATTGACAATGACCCAGACAAGAAGCTGTGGTTGACAGGTTGTCCAGACCCATCAAGTGTCCAAACGACAGCTCAGCATGCCCACAACTTCTTTATGATTTCGAACAGCCGGTCATTCATTACAGGGAGATGATCCAGCTTTTTGCATTTGATCTGATCAATAAACACTTCTATTGGGGTTTAATATACATTACCTGATCATCTTCAGCACATCCTGGGTCTGAAAGTCATTGCCATTTACAGGAAGAAATGGCATTCCTGAGCCCTCCTTCCTGCCTCATGTGATACTTTCCATCCAGTACTCCAAATATCCTCACCTGTGAGATCCGAGCCTCCAGGTGCCCGGGCCACAGGCCCTGACACTGGCACCACCAAACTCAACCCTGTGCTGATAAATTTCTACTGCAGTCAAAGGAGAAAAATGATCCCTGATTCTCATTTATATGCTAGAGATTAAAGGATAATACCCAGGAAGGGAAGAGGCTTTATGTTTTATTGAGACAGGGTCTGGCTCTGTCACCCAGGCTGGAGTACAGTGGTACAATTATTGCTTACTGTAACCTTGAACTCAAGCCATCCTGCTGCCTCAGGAGGTAGGACTAGAAGGGCTAGCCACCATGCCTGGCTGGAAGCTTTGAATTCCTAGAATGATGCCTTATGAATCCAAATGGGATGACTGTATGCATATAACCCTACCGGCTATTGGGACTCAGGGCTGAGTTTAGCTTAGTAACGAAGAGCATGGCACTGAATCCACTCCTGGCTCTTGTAGTCCCAGTCTGCCTAGCAGACAGCAGAAGAGTGTTCCCTGTGGTACCAGGGACGACCCTCGTCTTCCATTGGTCAAGAAGCCCCTCTGTTTCTTTCTCCCCTTGCTTATGAGTAACCCCTAAATGAAAGCACCAAAACTGCACTGGACCCAAGCCCAGACACCCAGAAAAGCCCCAGCTGTAAGGCCTGCAGACAAGCAGCTGCGTGTGCACAACTTATAGGGACACACATAGTGAGATGAGCTGGGACTTCTGACTGAAGCGAATCTGACACTGGGTTCAAATCACTGGGTAGCATGATTCCCCACAGTTCAGAATTAAAAGGAGAAAACTAAAAATCATGGAAAGTCTTTGAGAGTATTTATCCAATTGGAGCCAGGCCTTACTCTGATTTAAAATCTTCCTCTGCCCTTCAAAGGTGACACCCCTCATCCCTCTGTAAGGCTCACACTTTCTCTGCTGGGGCTGAGGGGTTCCCATCCTTCTGTCCCTGCCTCCCCTCATCTGAGCCTCAGCCGTAGCCTCACCCACCGGGTGACCTCAAGGCCTGAGGGAGCCCTGTGTCAGGTGCTGCTAGAACTCCACTTGGTCATCTTATATTTCAAGAAAACACAAGTTTGGAAAGTTTTAGTAATGAGATGTCCAAAAATAACAGAATGAGGAATGAAACGTGGAATTCTCTGTGCTTGGTTTAGAGAGGACGAAGGAACCAAAACCTGAGACCATGACCTTGAAGGGTAGGAGAGGCTGATAGCACCCACATCACAGCGTGCTTAACCCTCAAAATGCAAGATGTACCCTACACGTCTGCGACTCAGAATCCCAGAGGGAAACTGCAGTGTATTAAACATTTAGCCTCTAGCTAGACTTAGACAGCAAAGAACCAGCCTGGATGTCCTGAGCTAATCTGAAAGAAATTGAGACAAGGCCTATGGTGACTTTGTCCACCTGGGCTAATGCAAATGTATGCCAGAGGGACACGGTAACTACTAGAGCAAGGAGGCACCAAATGCAGAACACCCTTACCACGTTCATAAAAGAACCTTTAGTCAATATTCTGTTGGTCAATTAGTTGCTCAAAAGGGATACTCGACCTTTTTAGTAAGTTTGGACCCTATCTTTTTGCAGACTGACCGTCCACTTAATTATATGTTTATACCACATTTATACCTGGTCTACTACCAAATTCTGTGTTATTTGCAACTCTTTTCTGAACAAAAGACTTTTTCTTTAAAAAAAAACTTCCATTGCCACTTAGACAAGTGTTTTCAAACTGCCTCAAGCTCTCAGAAGGCAAATACCCAGGGCTGAGCAGAAGGGGCCTCTGCCCTCCCTTGGTAGGCAAGCACTCCCCTCCAAAACACACACTCCGGCCTATGTGACATACTGAGTTTACTGTTCTGCTGCTTGAAAAGGGGGGCTTGAAAAATCACTGACTTGGATGGGTAGGCTGCCTCAACTGGAAGGTCCTCAGACAGTAGGGGCTCCCATACCCCACTGTCCAAAAACAGTGAGAAATTGGGCATCCCCTTTAGGACAGAATCCAGAGGGTTTCTTTTTTTAGGGGAGAAGTGAGAGGGAGGAAAATGCCTAAAAATTGCTTCTAGCCTCAGTAGGCAAATACACCTTCTAATGACTGTTGGATCATTCTAACATTTCTGGTGTTTCTTAAAAACAAACAAACAAACAAACCCCACTAGACTAACAGACAAGGCATTACAAAGACCAATTATGAAACATGTATGTTTACAGTCATATATATATATATATATTCTGTCCCTTCTACCATTTAGGGGATACAAAGTCCAGAGCTCAAGTACAACTAACCTTAAGCAAATTCAAAGCAAATGTAATTACAAAGCAGCTTAATGATTACTCATATCATGGAAAGGGTTGTCAGAACATTTGTCTATATAGCAACATCACTTGGTGTTTAAAATATAACTCAATTCCAAACAGTGTTTAATCTGGACACAACTTCAGAATGTGCACTGGGGACAGTTAGATGCAGAGGGAGGAGAAAAGGAGAATGGAACTGCCCCATTCCCTAAGTGTCTGGGAATGAGGGTTTCAAATACTATATGAGACACAAGGTTAAGATCAGAGGAAGCACGTGGGGTAACAATAACCACTGTGACTTTTTTTTCCCAGAAAAATAATTATTCTTAACCTGCTTCCCAGGCTAAATCGTGTAGAGCTATGGCTAAAACTTCCAGACGCAGAGATTGGTGTGAGGCAGCAACTTGAGGGGGACGGGACATCATGGACACACAGGTGATGATGGACGGTGAGTATCCATGGAGACAAGAGGAGGATGTGACACCCGGGACACACAGGACACGTGACATTTTGGACACAGATATTCACCTGACACACAGGCGAGGGTTTTCTGCTGAAGCAATGCTTCAGATCTTTTTTGCAAGAGAATACGCAGCAGCAGACACACAACTGCCTGGTTCAAAAGATCAGGAAGTAAGCGGGTCTAAGCCAGCCCAGTGTACTTAAGGGAGTAGGGGGCGGAGGAGGGAGGCCCTTGGGATTCCCCACCCTTCATGCAGCTCCCACTGGGAGTGGAGGTGGGCAGGCAGTGCCCAGGCTGGCGCTGCCAGTTTGTGTTTTGTGAATGATTAAGCAGCAGAAGCAGACAGCACGTGAATATGGTGTTTCAGAGAGTTAAGTCAAAACCCATCCAATGAGGTTCAATTTCCTCTGGTTCTACTACCAAAAAACAAACAAACAAAAAAGATGGGAGAAGGTAGGGGAGGAAAGAAGAAAGGGAAAAAGAAAAAAAGAGAGAGTGGGGGTGGGGTGGGAGGAGGACAGAGAGAGCGCCTGGTGGGGGTGGTAGGAGGGAGGGGAAAGAGAAAGAACGGGTGAATTTCAGCATTTCCAGCAGTGCTTGTTCCCTGGGAATTCTATCGGGTGTGACGACTCAGAGCTGCCTGTGGAGAGGGGAATAACAACTCTGCTCACTGTGAGGGCTGGCAAGAGAGGTCTTGGGAACACTTTGGTTTCCAGTGTTTGGGGTCTGTTTTCCCTCTTGGCCTCTGTGAGAACATGCTTGTGGGTGTTCACAGGAGGTCTTGGCTCCTTGGCTTTGAATTTGACTTTGTAGTTTTGCATTCCCTGTTTCTGCAAAAGCTGCAAGGTGGCGAGATAGCTGCTGGGGTTGGGAGAGCACACCAGGCTCTTCTCAGGCAGGAGGGGCCAGCGCAGACAGCACTGCTGGGGACCGGCCAGCAGGCTTGTCCTGGCGGCCTGGGAAGGGAAGGGCAGCAGGTCGTCAACCTTAAAGTGCTTGGTCAGCTCAACAGGTCTCTTTGCACCATTCCCGTCATCTCTTTCCAATCTATAGCCACAATCCACACACTCATCCTTTTCCACACTCAGCACCTTCTCTTCTGACTGCAAGAAAAAGTTCTTACTCTTCTTACCCAGAACATCCAAGCCATTTGTGAGTGAAGGTTTCAGGGGGGGCAGAACTAAAAGGGCCTTGGTTGTCAGGGAGTCTGAGATGGAGATCCCTCTGCCAGCGCCGCCCCCAAGACTCCTGGGGCCCTTGCCCCTAATGGTCTCTGGGACAGCCCAGTCTTCTGTGCACAAAATAAATTCCTTGATTTGCACACTTTTTCTCTCTCCATGAAAGTAGGTGGGAAAGCATATTTTACTGATCTCTCTGGAAGCAGTGCTGGAGCCCTGGGGGCACCCCTGAGTCTGAGAGAGGCTGCTCCGATCCTTCTCCAAGCTGGCCTCTGCCTCAGCCCCTGCCTCTAATTTCCCAGCCTCCATAAGAGGCCTGGCCTCAAGGCTCCCTTGGGAGATATTCATACAGACTAAGCAGCCACTGCCGGCACTTTCTCCTACCCTCGCCTTTTTTAGTTTCTTCTTTTGCCAGATGCAGGCAGTTGGAGAAATCCTGCCCCAGCCTTGGACCTGCAAATAAAAAAACACATTACTTTCTAGGCAGGGTCCCCAAGCTCTAGTTGCCCCAATTTGGCCACATCCCCATTTTGACAGTCTTTTTCTTTTTCTTTTTTTTTTGAGACAGGGCCTCAAGCTGTCCCCCTGGGTAGAGTGCTGTAGCATCACAGCTCACAGTAACCTCCACTCCTGGGCTCAAGTGAGTCTCCTGCCTCAGCCTCCCAAGTAGCTGGGACCACAGGCGCCTGCCACAATGTGTGGCTATTTTTTGTTGCAGCCGTCATTGTTGTTTTTGGCGGACCCGAGCTGGATTCGAACCCACCACCTTAGGTGTATGTGGCTGGCGCCTTAGCCACTTGAGCCACAGGTGCCAAGCCCAATTATGTAAACTAATATTTTTCTTAAAATGGACTCATTTTATAAAAACAAAAAAAAAGAAATCCTTTTACTGATTAATTTCTTTATTTTTGGCCAGGGCTGGGTTTGAACCCACCACCTCCACCCCCACCATATGGGGCCGGCACCCTACCCTTCTGAGCTGCAGGCACCACACTATAAATTTATTTTTTTAAGTCAAGGTCTTGCTTTGTCACCTAGGCTACAACATAGCAGTGTGATCACAGTTCACTGTCACCTCCAACTCCTGGGCTCAACCAATGCTCCTGTCTCAGCCTCCTAAGTTGCTGGGACTATAGGTGCATAGCACAATGCCTAGCTAATTCTTTTGTATTTTGTAGAGATAGAGTCTTGCTATGTTGCCCAGGCTAGTCTTAAACTCTTGACCTCAAGTGATTCTCATGCTTTGTCCTCTGTCAGTGTTAGAATTATAGGCATGAGCCACTGTGCCCAGCCAAAAATCTTTTATACCTATTTTAGCCTCATACTAAGCAATAGTATTTGTAATAATATTTCTTAATCCAAAATACTAACAATAATATTTGTTAATATTAAAATACAAAGCAATAGTATTTATAAATTATCCCTCTGATGTGTTGACTACATTTCTTTTCAGATGTACATTAAAATCAGAAGTACTAAATAAAATCAAAACTATTCATACTTGTCCCATGTACAAGGATTTCATATTGCACCAGTCTCTTTGCCATACTTGGGGACACTGTTGCTTGTAGGTGCTGGAGAGAAAGCAGTAAGTAGGGGCAGGTCCTGGAGTGCAGAGAAGTCTTGGATGCCCAAGGCGCATCCATCCCCCATTCATGCCCACAATCCCCTGACTGGCCTTGCCAGGGGTCACCCCTTAAAATAGGGCTGCCAGATATACAGGACCATATTTGCAATATACTTATACTAAATAAGTTTTTTTTTTTTTGGAGACAGAGACTCACTTTGTTGCCTTTGGTAGAGTACTGAGGCGTCATAGCTCACAGCAACTTCAAATTCTTGGGCTCAAGTGACTCTCTTGCCTCAGCCTCCCAAGTAGCTGGGACTACAGGTACCTGCCACAATGCCTGGCTATTTTTAGAGATGAGGTCTCACTCTGGCTCAGACTGGTCTTAAACCTGTGAGTTTAGGCAATCTGCCTGCCTTGGCCTCCTAGAGTGTTGGGATTATAGTAAGGTGACCAGACGTCCTGATTTTTAACAATTTGTCCTGCATCTGCAGCATTTTAAAAAAAGTCCTAATTTTTGGAAAGAATGCGAGACAAGCTAGGGAATGGCGGTGTTGCAGGAAGATGAGGCCCAATGGAGAGAGAGAGCACCCAAACACCACGTTTATAAGAGGAAGGGCTTTATTCATGGGCCGGGAGCTTATGGCACAGAAGATTTCCAAAATGGCCACGCTCCCCAACTGGCTTGGTCTTTCTCCTTTTTTTTGACAGTCAAAAAGTTCCACCCCACAGGTTCCCTTCCCATTGGCCAGTTTGAATCAAGCAGGAGATGCAAGTCTAGCCCCTACAGAACTACAGGATTTCACAGAATTTGGAAATTTCCAGGTTACAAATTCCTTAAGGTGACCAGACGTCCCTCTTTTGGTGGAACCGTTCCAATTTTTGGAAAGAATGCATGACAAGCTAGGGAACAGTGGGAGAATGGGAAGAGAATATACAGTTTTTGGCTGCTGAAAAGGTTAATGTAACTCCATTTGGGAATGAAGAGGTTAATGTAACTTCATTTGGTTAATGTAACTTTTCAAATGAAAAGGCTAATGTAAACTCCCTACTCCCCTCCTGGGCAAGGTCACCCAAGTGGAATCAGTATTAGAGGGAGACTGGCTCCCTCCCTTGCTTCTAGACAAGGACAATTAGCTCAGAAGGAGCCAAACTGTCTGGAACAAACAAGTAGCCTCTCCCCCACCCCCAGAGTAACGAGACCGTCTGGCTTTTGGTGGGACAGTCCCAATTTTT